>JAMOIN010001904.1:0-54875 GCA_024666655.1 Dascyllus trimaculatus | reverse complement strand
GAAAATATAGAAGTTCTCAACCCAGACCAACTACATTGTACACTCAGATACAAACAGGACCCAGGTCCAGATCCACCCTATGATGACCAGGTCCATAAACTTAAAAACCCTACAACGATGTGCCTTAATCACATAATTGTATCTAAATCGGGTCAGTCATGTGTGTCAGTCACTCTAAATCCAAAACAACAAGCTGTCAACCGAAACCCGTATCCGCATGTATCTCTAACTAAACACAATGCCCAACAGTGGAAAAACATATACCAACTAGTTCTCAGAGAACAACAAGAAACGTTCTCATCACCTGATGAAACAGGTTGGCAGACAGGAAAACATAGTGGAATGCGGAGATTTGTTTTAAACACGTATGTCGCAGTGACACCACAGACACACATGGACGAAGCCTGACAGATAACAGTACACACCTATGTACTGACAGCAGAAGAGAAAGCTGATCTGCAAGACATACCAGATTCCCTATGGTCCAAAGGGGCTACAGATGTCGGCCTTATACTAAATTATCCTCCAGTAAAAGTCGAAACGAAGCATAATGCCTATCCGATAGTACGACAATACCCACTGTCAACTGAAGCAGAAAAAGGGATAGAACCAGTAATTGCAGACATGATCAAAGCAGGAATATTAGTGGAAACAAACAACCCTAAGTGTTTGACCCCAATTTTTCCCAGTTAAGAAAGCTACGAAAGGCTGGAGAATGATACAGGATTTGAGAGCCGTAAACGAAATAGTTGAAACAGAGCCAGTAGACGTAGCAAATCCACACACACTTATGAACAACATCTCACCCAAGGACAAATGGTTCACAGTAATAGACTTATCTAATGCATTCTTTTCTATCCCAGTCCACACAGACTCTCAAGGACTGTTTGCTTTTAGATACAAAAACAAGACTTACACTTACACTAGGTTACCTCAAGGGTTCACAAACAGCCCCACACTATATTCACAAGCATTACAGGCCTCCATGCAGAAGTGTGTGAGCCTGCGGAAGGGACAGTATTTGTTGTATGTTGATGACATTCTGGTCACAGGGCATGATAGAGAATCATGCATGACTAATACTAAAATAGTATTAAAACACTTGCAACAGGAGGGACACAAGGTCTCTCAAGAAAAAATTCAATACTGTAAGCAAAAGGTGAAGTATTTGGGACATATCATCACAGCAGAAGGCAAGCTTTTAGACCCAAAGAGACAATTAGTGGTGCAAAACAGACCCCGACCAGAGACAAAGCAACAAATGATGTCCTTTTTGGGACTTTGCAATTACTGCAGAACCTGGATTCCGGGTTACACGAGCATTGTTCAACCGCTTCAGGAGGCCATATATGGAAAAAACATGGCGATGAAAGATAAAATCACCTGGACTACAGAACTGGAAGAAGCGTTCTGCAAACTAAAGTGTGCATTACAAACTCAGACTATGCTGCACCGTCCAAATTATGACTCACCATTTTTTCTGATGGTTACTAGTAAAAATGGCTACATGAGTGCAGCACTGACACAAAAAAAATTAGGAGATAAGCATAGGCCCCTGGCCTACTACTCTAAAAAGCTAGACCCTGTAGCGTCAGGACAACCATCCTGCGTACAGTTGGTCATGGCCGCAGCAGAAGCAGTAGAACAAAGCTCAGATATAGTGTTGACACATACACTAACAGTAATGAGTAGTTGCAATATCCCTCTAATATTGCTGCAAACACCTTTACCGTTTGTCACACATGCTAGGCTGCTCAGTCTCATAGCCACACTTATCTCACAGCCACATATCTCCTTTGCTGTGAGAAAAGGACTGCTTATACCATCATGTTTAGCAACAGCTGAGGATGGGTTACCACACGATTGTAAGGCCCATATAGAAGCAGAAACAAAACCACGTGTTGATGTTACAGCTACCCCAAAACCGGGTCAACACCATGTTTTTGTCGATGGTTCAGCAAGTAAAGACTCTCTAGGACGAAACAGAGTAGGTTATGCCATAACAACAGCTACATCTGTTTTAGAATCAGGCAAATTACCAACTTCCTACTCAGCTCAGACTGCAGAACTGCACGCTGTTACACAAGCATGTAAACTCATGGCAGGGAAACCACTATGTATTTGGACAGACAGTCAATACGTGCATGATTCAGTGCATTACTACGCACAGGTGTGGGCACGTAGAGGACTGACGTCCGCTGTTGGAAAGCCATTAACTCATAGTGGAAAAATGCTGGAACTCTTAGAGGCAGTCAAGTTACCCACATCGTTATCGTTGTGCAAATGTAAAGCACACCAAAAAGATGATTCAGAAGTAACCAAAGGCAACAACTTAGCAGATGTGACCGCGAAACAAGCGGCACAACAAGATGCAGACGATGATATTCTGTTGTTAGAACAAACTGACATAGACATGCAAATTCTTAAAGAATCACAAACATCAGCCTCAGTTGCAGAACAGAAATCTTGGAGGTGCCACAATTAAAGACGATATTTATTACATTGACAACAAACCAGTCCTACCTAAATCCCTACATGATGCCGCATGTTTAGTGAGCCATGGGAGTACCCATGTCTCAACAGGAGGGATGGTAACACATATTAACAAATACTACTATACTATAAATTTTAAAAAAAACAACTTCAACAAGTTAACAAGTGCATGATATGCCTAAAACATAATGCTCAAGGAAACATGAGACCAAAACCAGATCATCCGTTTCATACCATACACATGGATTTCATAGAATTAAGCGAATCCAGAGAAGGAAGATATGCGCTAGTTATCATAGACGCATATTCCAGTTGGGTAGAAATTTATCCACTAAGAAGAAATGATGCAGGAAGCGTCGCGAACACAGCTATGCACACACTTTTTCCCAACCTATGGAATCCCTAAAGTGATAAGATCAGATAATGGTACACATTTTGTAAATGAGATCATAACCACAGCAAGTCAAACCCTAGGAATAAAACTAAAAAACCATTGTGCATATCACCCACAAAGTGCTGGTTTAGTAGAAAGAACTAATGGGACAATTAAGCAGAGACTCAGAAAAACAATGGAGCAAACTCAGAGACCATGGAATGAATGTGTATGCCTAGTAAAAATGTGGATGAGGATTACAAAAGGAGAAAAAGGCTTAACACCGTTTGAAATAGTGCATGGAAGGACATTTCCTATGCCCAATTTCAACACAGATCCTGTTAAGTCAGATAGAGAACACACATTAGCTGACTGTATGAGAGACACTTTACAAATGAGAGAAGTCCAAGATGTCAACGTAGTACCAACAGACTCTTTTTCATCTCCAAAATCTAGAATCGTGGTTGGAGATTGGATCCTGATTAAAGTACCACATAAAGCCAAATGGAATAGTCCTCGATGGGAAGGCCCGTATCAGGTACTTTTAACTACACCTACAGCAGTGAAGGTGGCAGAGAGAGCCACCTGGATACATTTGTCACATTGTAAATTAGTAACAGAAGCAGTCAAAGGAGCACTTAGTGACTCAGTCTAGAGTACTCACAGGACAGTTTACTGGTCACTTGACAGGACAAGCCTGCAAGGTCCGGGGACACAGGCCTAGCCTGGTACTGTGAGCTAGTGAAGAAACCAACGCGGATAGCCCCAAAGGGCTGGACCCGCCCTAAGTGTATCCTGCAGGTGACTGACTCGAGGGTGACAAAATGAGACTATTAGTGCTGGGAGCACTGACCCTACTGATGGGCCTGACGACAGCCCTGACCACATACTCGGGTGTAAGTCCACAATATTTCATAAACCGAACCAACCCCTGTTATGGCAACCAGGAGAAAAAACCCTAAATTAGGATCTGAACTTTATTATTGCTACAGGAAGTACAACTGCTACCAGTAATGTTAAACCTGCACCAACTGATACGGAAGCTCAAGCTACATATGTAATTCCTAAGGGAGAATTTAATATAGACTGGACACAACATACAGTAGATCATGAGGCAGCACATAATACATGGTACCAAGGTATTTTAAACGTTCTGCGAGAAGCAAAGGTAAATGAGTCATGCTATGCATGCACAATAATGCCACACACGGTTAGTCAATCATCTATGGTTAGACCACAAATTTATGCAACAGATGAAATAACATGTATGCTACATGGAATATTAAACCATGTTAAACCAAAATCAAATGGAACACTCGGTAAAACAAAGACACCTGATACTTTATTCCAAGACTGGTACAAAACTAATACCACAGGTAAACCTAAGTGTACGCAATTTAATGACCAACCTATTAGGATGAATCTCACTCTAAAATATGCTGAATCTTTGTATAGACCTGTGATGACTGTAGCACAGGAAGATGTTCCAAAAAACCTCTCAATATGTTTCACCCGCGACAACGACCGCACAGATAATATTAAGGTGGGACATAGTACAAACTGTAATATTACAATTCCAGCTACATGTGGATGGGTATGGAATATTACTAGATGTAATGTCTCCGGCATACCAGATAGAATTAAAATTGGAAACCTCACTATGATAGTACCACTTATTGTTCTCCTAATAGCATTATGTATTTGTACTAGCTGTATTGTTCCTATGATAAGATCATGTATAACTAAACTCGTTGCAGTACAAGTACAAGCCTTAGCACAATATGAACCATTGCCTCTCCAAGATGACAGCTCTGACACGCAAGGAGGCGTAGACTCGTCATCGGATTCATCAGAAGATGAGGCAGAAGACTCTGTATAAACTGTGACTGATTATGTATGAATGAAGCTATAACTGAAAACTGAGAAGAGTAGTTATAGAACTGATAGAAATAATAACAGAAAGGCACAAGTTTATACATTTGTACATTATGTAAATAAGCTTCTATAATCATACCTTAATTTTGATTTATTGCTCAACTAACACTGTTTCTAACATGTGATCTTCTAAGTGACAACAGGAGGGAATGTTAGAAGAAAACTTAGATGTCACTTATCAGCTCACTCAAGATTTATTTAATAGGAGGAACCAGCGTAACTGATTCCTCACATATATGCTCCTCACATGTGTTCTTGCTCTCTGCTACTTCCTTACAACTGCTCCGAGCAGGGACCGCCCCTGCTCGGGTTTCTCTGTGTAACCCAGCTTTTGTATAAATAAAGGAACAAGGAACTGCTCAGCGCGACTCTGCCTTGGTAGATTGTACTGAGCAGGGTGCCCTTTGTACAAAGAATCTCTCTGTGTCTGACTCTATTGATTATTCTCCCAGCAGGTCATGAGGCGATCGGGGATCCTCACCTGACAGAGTGGTTTGAACAGGCTCCCTTGGGGACTGGTTTGAACAGGCTCTGCTGGGGAGCCAGGCGGGCTGCTGGGGGGCCCCGTGTGCTGTGCTGGGGAGCCCGGTGAGCTGGGCTGGGGAGCCCGGTGTGCTGGGCTGTGGTGCTGGGGAGCCGTGTAGACAGGCTCTGCTGGGGAGCGGAGTGAACAGGTTCTGCTGGGGAGCGGTGTGAACAGGCTCTGATGGAGAGCCAGGCGGGCTGTGGTGCTGGGGGGCCCCTTGTGTTGTGCTGGGGGGCCCGGTGAGTTGCGCTGGGGAGCCCGGTGTGCTTGGCTGAGCTGCTGGCGTGCCGTGTGGACAGGGTCTGCTGGGAAGCGGTGTGAAAAGGCTCTGATGGAGAGCCAGTTGGGCTGTGGTGCTGGGGGGCCCCCATGTGCTGTGCTCGGTAACCCGGTGAGCTGGGCTGCGGGGCCCGGTGTGCTGGGCTGAGCTGCTGGGGTGCCGTGTGGTCAGGGTCTGCTGGGAAGTGGTGTTAACAGGCTCTGATAGAGACGGGCGGGCTGTGGTGCTGGGGGCCCCCGTTTGCTGTGCTCGGTCGCCCGGTGAGCTGGGCTGCGGAGCCCGGTGTGCTGGGCTGAGCTGCTGGGGTGCCGTGTGTACAGGGTCTGCTGGGAAGCGGTGTGAAAAGGCTCTGATGGAGAGCCAGGCGGGCTGTGGTGCTGGGGGGCCCCGTGTGCTGTGCTCGGAAGCACGGTGAGCTGGGCTGCGGAGCCCGGTGTGCTGGGCTGAGCTGCTGGGGTGCCGTGTGGACAGGTTCTTCTGGGGAGCGGTGTGAACAGGCTCTGATGGAGAGACAGGCGGGCTGTGGTGCTGGGGGGCCCCGTGTGCAGTGCTGGAGAGCCCGGTGAGCTGGGCTGTGGTGCTGGGGAGCCATGTGGACAGGCTCTGCTGGGGAGCGGTGTGAAATGGCTCTGATGGAGAGCCAGGCGGGCTGTGGTTCTGGGGGGCCCCGTGTGCTGTGCTGGGAGCCCGTTAAGCTGGGCTTCGGAGCCCGGTGTGTTGGGCGGTGGTGCTGGGGAGCCGTGTGCACAGGCTCTGCTGGGGAGTGGTTTGAACAGGGTCTGCTGGATTGCCAGGCGGGCTGTGGTACTGGGGGCCCCCGTGTGCTGTGCTGGGGAGCCCGGTGAGCTGGGCTTAGGAGCCCGGTGTGCTGGGCTGTGGTGCTGGGGAGCCGTGTGGACAGGCTCTGCTGGGGAGCGGTTTAAACAGGCTGTGCCGGAGAGCCAGGCGGGCTGTGGTGCTGGGGGCCCCGTGTGCTGTGCTGGGGAGCCCGTTGAGCTGGGCTGGGGAGCCCGGTGAGCTGGGCTGGGGAGCCCGGTGTAATGGGCTGTGCTGCTGGGGAGCCGTGTGGGCAGGCTCTGCTGCGGAGCACTGTGACCAGGCTCTGATGTAGAGCCAGGTGGGCTGTGGTGCTGGGGGGTCCCGAGTGCTGTCCTGGGGAGGCCGGTGAGCTGGGCTGGGGAGCCCGGTGTGCTGGGCTGTGGTGATGGGGAGCCGTGTAGACAGGCTCTGCTGGGGAGCGGTGTGAACAGGCTCTGCTGGAGAGCCAGGCGGGCTGTTGTGCTGGGGAGCCGTGTAGACAGGCTCTGCTGTGGAAGGGTGTAAACAGGCTTTGTTGGAGAGCCAGGCGGGCTATGGTGCTGGGGGGCCCCGTGTGCTGTGTTGGGGAGCCCAGTGAGCTGGGCTGGGGAGCCCAGTGTGCTGGGCTGTGGTGCTGGGGAGCCCGGTGTGCTGGGCTGTCCTGCTGGGGAACCGTGTGCTGTGCTGGGGAGCCCGGTGAGCTGGGCTGGGGAGGCCAGTGTGCTGGGCTGTGCTGCTGGGGAGCCGTGTGGACCGGCTCTGTTGGGGAGTGGTTTGAAGAGGCTCTGATGGAGAGCCAGGCGGGCTGTGGTGCTGGGGGGCCCGGTGTGCTGTGCTGGGGAGCCCGGTGAGCTGAGCTGGGGAGCCCGGTGTGCTGGGCTGTGTTTCTGGGGAGCCGTGTAGACAGGCTCTGCTTGGGAGCGGTGTGAACAGGCTCTGATGGAAAGCCAGGCCGGCTGTGGTGTTGGGGGCCCCCGTGTGCTGTGCTTGGGTGCCCGGTGTGCTGGGCTGTGGTGCTGGGGAGCCGTATGGACAGGCTCTGCCGGGGAGCGGTGTGAACAGGCTCTGATGGAGAGCCAGGCGGGCTGTGGTGCTGGGGGCCCCCATGTGCTGTGCTGGGGAGCCCGTTGAGCTGGGCTGGGGAGCCCGGTGTGCTGGGCTGTTCTGCTGGGGAGCCGTGTGGACAGGCTCTGCTGGGGAGCCGTGTGGAAAAGGCTCTGCTGGGGAGCGGTGTGAACAGGATCTGATGGAAAGCCAGGCGGGCTGTGGTGTTGGGGGCCCCCGTGTGCTTTGCTGGGGAGCCCGGTGAGCTGGGCTGGGGAGCCCCGTGTGCTGGGCTGTGCTGCTGGGGAGGCGTGTGGACAGGCTGTGCTGGGGAGTGGTTTGAAAACAACTGCTGGAGAGCCAGGTGGGCTGTGGTTTTGGGGGCCCCCGTGTGATGTGCTGGGGAGCGGGGTGAGCTGGGCTGTGCTGCTGGGGAGCCGTGTGGACAGGCTCTGCTGGGGAGCGGTGTGAATAGGCTCTGCTGGAGAGCCAGGCGGGCTGTGGTGCTGGGGCCCCTCGTGTGCTGTGCTGGGGAGCCCGGTGTGCTGGGCTGTGGTGCTTGCGAACCGTGAAGACATGCTCTGCTGGAGAGCGGATTGAACAGGCTCTGATGGAGAGCCAAGCGGGCTGTGGTTCTGGGGGCCCCCGTGTGCTGTGCTGGGGGGCCCGGTGAGCTTGGTTGACGAGCCCGGTGTGCTGGGCTGTGGTGCTGGCGAACCGTGTAGACTGGCTCTGCTGCGGAGCTGTGTGAACAGGCTCTGATGGAGAGCCAGGCGGGATGTGGTGCTGGGGGCCCCCGTGTGCGGTGCTGGGGGGCCCGGTGAGCTTGGTTGACGAGCCCGGTGTGCTGGGCTGTGGTGCTGGCCGACCGTGTATACAGGCTCTGCTTGGGGGCCCCGTGTGCTGTGCTGGGGAGCCCGTTGAGCCTGGCCGGGGAGCCCGGTGTGCTGGGCTGTGGTGCTGGGGAGCCGTGTGGACAGGCTCTGCTGGGGAGCGGTGTGACCAGGCCATGATGGAGAGCCAGGCGGGCTGTGGTGCTGGAGGCCCCCGTGTGCTGTAATGGGGAGCCCGGTGTGCTGGGCTGTGGTGCTTGCGAACCGTGAAGACATGCTCTGCTGGAGAGCGGATTGAACAGGCTCTGATGGAGAGCCAAGCGGGCTGTGGTTTTGGGGGGCCCCGTGTGCTGTGCTCGGGAGCCAGTTGAGCTGGGCTGGGGAGCCCGGTGTGCTGGGCTGTGGTGCTGGCGAACCGTGTAGACAGGCTCTGCTGGGGAGAGGTTTGAACAGGCTCTGATGGAGAGCCAGGCGGGCAGTGGTGCTGGGGGGCCCGGTGTGCTGTGCTGGGGAGCCCGGTGAGCTGGACTGGGGAGCCCGGTGTCCTAGGGTGTGCTGCTGGGGAGCCGTGTGGAGGTGCTAGGGAGCGGTGTGAACAGGCTCTGCTGGAGAGCCAGGCGGGCTGTGGTGCTGGGGGGACCCGTGTGCTGGGCTGGGGAAACCCGGTGTGCTGGGCTGTGGTGCTGGGGAGCCGTGTAGACAGGCTCTGCTGGGGAGCGGTGTGAAAAGGCTCTGCTGGAGAGCCAGGCGGGCTGTGGTGCTGGGGGCCCCCGTGTGCTGTGCTGGGGAGCCCGCTGAGCTGGTCTGAGAAGCCCGGTGTGGAAGGCTGTGCTGCTGGGGAGCCGTGTGTACACGCTCTGCTGGGGAGTGGTTTGAACAGGCTCTGCTGGAGAGTCAGGCGGGCTGTGGTGCTGGGGGGCCCCGTGTGCTGTGCTGGGGAGACCGGTGTGCTGGGCTGTGGTGCTGGGGAGCCGTGTGGACAGGCTCTGCTGGGGAGCGGTGTGAACAGGCTCTGCTGGGGAGCGGTGTGAACAGGCTCTGATGGAGAGCCAGGCGGGCTGTGGTGCTGGGGGCCCCCATGTGCTGTGCTGGGGAGCCCGTTGAGCTGGGCTGGGGAGCCCGGTGTGCTGGGCTGTTCTGCTGGGGAGCCGTGTGGACAGGCTCTGCTGGGGAGCCGTGTGGAAAAGGCTCTGCTGGGGAGCGGTGTGAACAGGCTCTGATGGAAAGCCAGGCGGGCTGTGGTGTTGGGGGCCCCCGTGTGCTTTGCTGGGGAGCCCGGTGAGCTGGGCTGGGGAGCCCCGTGTGCTGGGCTGTGCTGCTGGGGAGGCGTGTGGACAGGCTGTGCTGGGGAGTGGTTTGAACAGGCTCTGCTGGAGAGCCAGGCGGGCTGTGGTGCTTGGGGGCCTCGTGTGCTGTGCTGGGGGGCCCAGTGAGCTGGGCTTGGGATCCCGGTGTGCTGTGCTGTGGTGCTGTGGAGCCGTGTGGACAGGCTCTGCTGGGGAGTGGTTTGAAAAGGCTCTGCTGGACAGCCAGGCGGGCTGTGGTGCTGGGGGCCCCCGTGTGATGTGCTGGGGAGCCCTGTGAGCTGAGCTTCGGAGCCCGGTGTGCTGGGCTGTGGTGCTGGGGAGCCGTGTGGACAGGCTCTGCTGGGGAGCGGTGTGACCAGGCCATGATGGAGAGCCAGGCGGGCTGTGGTGCTGGAGGCCCCCGTGTGCTGTAATGGGGAGCCCGGTGTGCTGGGCTGTGGTGCTTGCGAACCGTGAAGACATGCTCTGCTGGAGAGCGGATTGAACAGGCTCTGATGGAGAGCCAAGCGGGCTGTGGTTCTGGGGGCCCCCGTGTGCTGTGCTCGGGAGCCAGTTGAGCTGGGCTGGGGAGCCCGGTGTGCTGGGCTGTGGTGCTGGCGAACCGTGTAGACTGGCTCTGCTGCGGAGCTGTGTGAACAGGCTCTGATGGAGAGCCAGGCGGGATGTGGTGCTGGGGGCCCCCGTGTGCGGTGCTGGGGGGCCCGGTGAGCTTGGTTGACGAGCCCGGTGTGCTGGGCTGTGGTGCTGGCCGACCGTGTATACAGGCTCTGCTTGGGGGCCCCGTGTGCTGTGCTGGGGAGCCCGTTGAGCCTGGCCGGGGAGCCCGGTGTGCTGGGCTGTGGTGCTGGGGAGCCGTGTGGACAGGCTCTGCTGGGGAGCGGTGTGACCAGGCCATGATGGAGAGCAAGGCGGGCTGTGGTGCTGGAGGCCCCCGTGTGCTGTAATGGGGAGCCCGGTTAGCTGGGCTGGGGAGACCGTTGTCCAGGGCTGTGCTGCTGGGGAGCCGTGTTGACAGGCTCTGCTGGGGAGCGGTGTGAATAGGCTCTGCTAGGGAGCGGTGTGAACAGGCTCTGCTGGAGAGCCAGGCGGGCTGTGGTACTGGGGGGCCCCGTGTTCTGTGATGGGGAGCCCTGTGAACTGGGCTGTGCTGCTGGGGAGCCGTGTGGACAGGCTCTGCTAGGGAGCGGTGTGAACAGGCTCTGTTGGAGAGCCAGGCGGGCTGTGGTGCTTGGGGGCCTCGTGTGCTGTGCTGGGGAGCCCGTTGAGCTGGGCTGGGGAGCCCTGTGTTCTGGGCTGTGGTGCTGGGGAGCCGTGTGGACAGGCTCTGCTGGGGAGAGGTTTGAACAGGCTCTGATGGAGAGCCAGGCGGGCAGTGGTGCTGGGGGGCCCGGTGTGCTGTGCTGGGGAGCCCGGTGAGCTGGACTGGGGAGCCCGGTGTCCTAGGGTGTGCTGCTGGGGAGCCGTGTCGACCGGCTCTGCTGAGGAGCGGTGTGAACAGGCTCTGCTGGAGAGCCAGGCGGGCTGTGGTGCTGGGGGGACCCGTGTGCTGGGCTGGGGAAACCCGGTGTGCTGGGCTGTGGTGCTGGGGAGCCGTGTAGACAGGCTCTGCTGGGGAGCGGTGTGAAAAGGCTCTGCTGGAGAGCCAGGCGGGCTGTGGTGCTGGGGGCCCCCGTGTGCTGTGCTGGTGATGCCGGTGTGATGGGCTGTGCTTCTGGGGAGCCGTGTGGACAGGTTCTGCTGGGGAGCCAGGCGGGCTGTGGTGCTGGGGGGCCCCGTGTGCTGTGCTGGGGAGCCCGGTGTGCTGGGCTGTGGTGCTGTGGAGCCGTGTAGACAGGGTCTGCTGCGGAGCGGTGTGAACAGGCTCTGATGGAGAGCCAGGCGGGCTGTGGTGCTGGGGGCCCCAGTGTGGTGTTCTGGGGGGCCCGGTGAGCTGGGCTGGGGATCCCGGTGTGCTGTCCTGTGGTGCTGTGGAGCCGTGTGGACAGGTTCTGCTGGGGAGTGGTTTGAAAAGGCTCTGCTGGACAGCCAGGCGGGCTGTGGTGCTGGGGGCCCCCGTGTGCTTTCCTGGGGAGCCCGGTGTGCAGGGCTGTGCTGCTGGGGAGCCGTATGGACAGTCTCTGCTTGGGAATGGTTTGAACAGGCTCTGATGGAGAGCCAGGCGGGCATTGGTGCTGGGGGGCCCGGTGTCCTTTGCTGGGGAGCCCGGTGTGCTGGGCTGTGCTGCTGGGGAGCCGTGTGGACAGGCTCTGCTGGGGAGTGGTTTCAATAGGCTCTGCTGGGTAGTGGTGTGAACAGGCCATGATGGAGAGCCAGGCGGGATGTGGTGCTGGTGGCCCCCGTGTGCTGTGCTGGGGAGCCCGGTGAGCTTTGCCGGGGAGCCCGCTGTGCTCGGCTGTGCTGCTGGGGAGCCGTGCGGACAGGGACTGCTGGGGAGTGGTTTGAACAGGCTCTGCTAGGGAGCCAGGCGGGCTGTGGTGCTGGGGGGCCCCGTGTGCTGTGCTGGGGAGCCCGGTGAGCTGGGCGGGGAGCCCGGTGTGCTGGGCTGTGGTGCTGGGGAGCCGTGTAGACAGGCTCTGCTGGGGAACGGAGTGAACAGGCTCTGCTGGGGAGCGGTGTGAAAAGTCTCTGATGGAGAGCCAGGCGGGCTGTGGTGCTGGGGGCCCCCGTGTGCTGTGCTGGGGAGCCCCGTGTGCAGGGCTGTGCTGCTAGGGAGCCGTATGGACAGTCTCTGCTGGGGAATGGTTTGAACAGGCTTTGATGGAGAGCCAGGCGGGCTGTGGTGTTGGGGGCCCCCGTGTGCTTTGCTGGGGAGCCCGGTGAGCTGGGCTGGGGTGCCCGGTGTGCTGGGCTGTGCTGCTGGGGAGGCGTGTGGACAGGCTGTGCTGGGGAGTGGTTTGAACAGGCTCTGCTGGAGAGCCAGGCGGGCTGTGGTGCTTGGGGGCCTCGTGTGCTGTGCTGGGGGGCCCAGTGAGCTGGGCTTGGGATCCCGGTGTGCTGTGCTGTGGTGCTGTGGAGCCGTGTGGACAGGCTCTGCTGGGGAGTGGTTTGAAAAGGCTCTGCTGGACAGCCAGGCGGGCTGTGGTGCTGGGGGCCCCCGTGTGATGTGCTGGGGAGCCCTGTGAGCTGAGCTTCGGAGCCCGGTGTGCTGGGCTGTGGTGCTGGGGAGCCGTGTGGACAGGGACTGCTGGGGAGTGGTTTGAATAGGCTCTGCTGGGGAGTGGTTTCAATAGGCTCTGCTGGGGAGTGGTGTGAACAGGCCATGATGGAGAGCCAGGCGGGATGTGGTGCTGCTGGCCCCCGTGTGCTGTGCTGGGGAGCCCGGTGAGCTTGGCCGGGAAGCCCGCTGTGCTAGGCTGTTCTGCTGGGGAGCCGTGTGGACAGGGACTGCTGGGGAGTGGTTTGAACAGGCTCTGCTGGGGAGCCAGGCGACCTGTGATGCTGTGGGCCCCCGTGTGCTGTGCTGGGGAGCCCGGTGAGCCCGGCTGGGGAGCCCGGTGTGCTGTGCTGTGGTGCTGGGGAGCCGTGTAGACAGGTTCTGCTGGGGAGCGGAGTGAACAGGCTCTGCTGGGGAGCGGTGTGAACAGTCTCTGATTGAGAGCCAGGCCAGCTGTGGTGCTGGGGGCCCCCGTGTGCTGTGCTGGGGAGCCCGGTTAGCTGGGTTGGGGAGCCCGGTGTGTAGGGCTATGCTGCTGGGGTGCCGTGTGGACAGGATCTACTGGGGAGCGGTGTGAACATGCTCTGCTGGAGCGCCAGACGGGCTGTGGTACTTGGGGGCCCCGTGTGCTGTGCTGGGGAGCCCGGTGAGCTGGGCTTGGGGCCCCCGTGTGCTGTGCTTTGGAGTCCGGTGAGCAGGGCTGGGGAGCCCGGTGTGCTGGGCTGTGGTGCTGGGGAGCCGTGTGGTCAGGCTCTGCTGGGGAGTGGTTTTAACAGGCTCTGATTTAGTGCCAGGTGGGCTGTGGTGCTGGGAAGCCCCGTGTGCTGTGCTGGGGCGAACCGTGTTCTGTGCTTGGGGGCCCCGTGTGCTGTGCTGGGGAGCCCGTTTAGCTGGGCTTGGGAGCCCGGTGTGCTGGACTGTGGTGCTGGGGAGCCGTGTGGACAGGCTCTGCTGGGGGAGTGGTTTGAACAGGCTCTGCTCAAGAGCCAGGCGGGCTGTGGTGCTGGGGGGCCCCGTGTGCAGTGCTGGAGAGCCCTCTGAGCTGGGCTGTGGTTCTGGGGATCCGTGTAGAAAGGCTCTGCTGCGGAGCTGTGTGAACAGGCTCTGAAGGAGAGACAGGCGGGCTGTGATGCGGGGCGCCCCCGTGTGATGTGTTGGGGGGCCCGGTGAGGTGGGCCTGGGACCCCAATGTTCTGGGCTGTGGTGCTGGGGAGCCGGGTAGACAGGCTCTGCTGGGGAGCGGTGTGAACAGGCTCTGATGGAGAGCCAGGCGGGCTGTGGTGGTGTGGGCCCCCGTGTGCTGTGCTCGGGAGCCCAGTGAGCTGGGCTGGGAAGCCCGGTGTGCTGGGCTTTGCTGCTGGGGAGCCGTGTTGACAGGCTCTGCTGGGGAGCGGTGTGAAATGGCTCTGCTGGAGAGCCAGGCAGGCTGTGGTGCTTGGGGGCCCCGTGTGCTGTGCTGGGGAGCCCATTGAGCTGGCCTTCGGAGCCCAGTGTGTTGGGCTGTGGTGCAGGGGAGCCGTGTGGCCAGGCTCTGCAGGGGAGTGGTTTGAAAAGGGTCTGCTGGATTGCCAGGCGGGCTGTGGTGCTGGGGGCCCCCGTGTGCTGTGCTGGGGAGCCCGGTGAGCTGGTCTGAGAAGCCCGGTGTGGAAGGCTGTGCTGCTGGGGAGCCGTGTGTACACGCTCTGCTGGGGAGTGGTTTGAACAGGCTCTGCTGGAGAGTCAGGCGGGCTGTGGTGCTGGGGGGCCCCGTGTGCTGTGCTGGGGAGACCGGTGTGCTGGGCTGTGGTGCTGGGGAGCCGTGTGGACAGGCTCTGCTGGGGAGCAGTGTGAACAGGCTCTGATGGAATGCCAGGCGTTCGGTTGTGCTGGTGGCCCCCGTGTGCTGTGCTGGTGAGCCCGGTGAGCTTGGCCGGGGAGCCCGCTGTGCTAGGGGGTGCTGCTGGGGAGCCGTGTGGACAGGGACTGCTGGGGAGTGGTTTGAACAGGCTCTGCTGGGGAGCCAGGCGGGCTGTGGTGCTGGGGGGCCCCGTGTGCTGTGCTGGGGAGCCCGGTGAGCTGGCCTGGGGAGCCCGGTGTGCTGGGCTGTGTTGCTATGGAGCCGTGTAGACAGGCTCTGGGCGGAGCGCAGTGAACAGGCTCTGCTGGGGAGCGGTGTGAACAGTCTCTGATGGAGAGCCAGGCGGGCTGTGGTGCAGGGGGCCCCCGTGTGCTGTGCTGGGGAGCCCGGTTAGCTGGGATCGGGAGCCCAGTGTTCAGGGCTGTGCTGCTGGGCAGCCGTATGGACAGTCTCTGCTGGGGAGAGGGTTGAACATGCTCTGATTTAGAGCCAGGCGGGCTGTGGTGCTGGGGGCCCCCGTGTGTTGTGCTGGGGAGCTCGGTGAGCTGGGCTGGGGAGCCCGGTGTGCTGGGCTTTGGTGCTGGCCAACCGTGTGGACAGGCTCTGTTGCGGAGCGGTGTGAACAGGCTCTGATGGAGAGCCGTCTGAACAGGCTCTGCTGGACAGCCAGGCGGGCTGTGGTGCTGTGGGTCCCCGTGTGCAGTGCTGGGGAGCTCGTTGAGCTGGGCTGGGGAGCCCGGTGTGCTGGGCTGTGGTGCTGGGGGGCCCCGTGTGCTGTGCTGCGGAGCCCGGTGAGATCGGCTATGGAGCCCTATGTGCTGGGCTGTGCTGCTGAGGAGGCTTGTGGACAGGCTATGCTGGGGAGTGGTTTGAACAGGCTCTACTGGAGAGCAACGCGGGCTGTGGTGCTGGGGGCCCCCGTGTACTGTGCTGGGGCCCCCGTGTGCTGTGCTGGGGGACCCCGTGTGCTGTGCTGGTGGCCCCCGTGTGCTGTGCTTGGGAGCCCGATGTGCTGGGCTGTGCTGCTGGGGAGCTGTGTGGACCGGCTCTGCTTGGGAGTGGTTTGAACAGGCTCTGCTGGAGAGCAAGGCGGGCCGTGGTGCTGGGGGCCCCCGTGTGCTGTTCTGGGGAACCCGGTGTGCTGTTCTGTGCTGCTGGGGAGCCGTGTGGACCGGGTCTGCTGGGGAGCGGTGTGAACAGGCTCTGCTGGAGAGCCAGGCCGGCTGTGCTGCGGTGTGCTGGGCTGTGCTGCTTGGGAGCCGTGTAGACAGGCTCTGCTGGGGAGCCGTGTGAAGACGCTCTGATGGAGAGCCAGGCTGGCTTTGGTGCTGGGGGCCCCCGTGTGCTGTGCTGGGGAGCCCGGTGACCTGGGCTGCGGATCCCGGTTTGCTGGGCTGTTGTGCTGGGGAGCCGTGTGCTGTGCTGGGGAGCCCGTTGAGGTGCGCTTGGGAGCCCGGTGTGCTGGGCTGTGGTTCTGGGGAGCCGTGTGGACAGGCTCTGCTTGGGAGAGGGTTGAACAGGCTCTGCTTCAGAGCCAGGCTGGCCGTGGTGCTGGGGGTCCCCGTGTTCCATGCTGGGGAGCCCGTTGAGCCTGGCTGGGGAGCCCGGTTTGCTGGGCAGTGGTGCTGTGGAGCCATGTGGACAGGCTCTGCTGGGGAGCGGTGTGAACAGGCCATGATGGAGACCCAGGCGGGATGTGGTGCTGGGGGCCCCCGTGTGCTGTGCTGGGGAGCCCGGTGAGCTTGGCCGGGGAGCCCGCTGTGCTAGGCGGTGGTGCTGGGGAGCCGTGTAGAAAGGCTCTGCTGGGGAGCGGTGTGAACAGGCTCTTCTGGGGAGCCAGGCGGGCTGTGGTGCTGGGGGGGCCCGTGTGCTGTGCTGGGGAGCCCGTGGAGCCTGTCTGGGGAGCCCGGTGTGCTGGGCTGTGCTGCTGGGGAGGCTTGTGGACAGGCTGTGCTGGGGAGTGGTTTGAACAGGCTCTACTGGAGAGCAACGGGGGCTGTGGTGCTGGGGGCCCCCGTTTTCTGTGCTGGGGAGCCCGTTGAGATGGGCACGGGAGCCCGGTTTGCTGATCTGTGGTGCTGGGGAGCCGTGTGGACAGGCTCTGCTGGGGAGCGGTGTGAACAGGCTCTGCTGGGGAGCGGTGTGAACAGGCTCTGATGGAGAGCCAGGCGGGCTGTGGTGCTGGGGGGCCCCGTGTGCTGTGTTGGGGGGCCTGGTGAGCTGGGCTGGGGAGCCCGGTGTACTGGACTTTGGTGCTGGCCAACCGTGTAGACAGGCTCTGCTGGGGAGCCGCGTGTGCTGTGCTGGGGAGCCCGGTGAGCTGGGCTGGGGAGCCCGGTGTACTGGGCTGTGCTGGTGGGGAGCCGTGTGGACAGGTTCTGCTGGGGAGTGGTTTGAACAGGCTCTGCTACAGAGCCAGGCTGGCCGTGGTGCTGGGGGTCCCCGTGTTCCATGCTGGGGAGCCCGTTGAGCCTGGCTGGGGAGCCCGGTTTGCTGGGCAGTGGTGCTGTGGAGCCATGTGGACAGGCTCTGCTGGGGAGCGGTGTGAACAGGCCATGATGGAGACCCAGGCGGGATGTGGTGCTGGGGGCCCCCGTGTGCTGTGCTGGGGAGCCCGGTGAGCTTGGCTGGGGAGCCCGCTGTGCTAGGCGGTGGTGCTGGGGAGCCGTGTAGAAAGGCTCTGCTGGGGAGCGGTGTGAACAGGCTCTTCTGGGGAGCCAGGCGGGCTGTGGTGCTGGGGGGGCCCGTGTGCTGTGCTGGGGAGCCCGGTGAGCTGGGCTGGGGAGCCCGGTGTGCTGGGCTGTGGTGCTGGGGAGCCGTGTAGACAGGCTGTGCTGGGGAGTGGTTTGAAGAGGCTCTGTTGGAGAGCCAGGTGGGCTTTGGTGCTCGGGGCCTCCTTTGTGCTATGCTGGGGAGCCCGGTGAGCTGGGCTGGGGAGCCCGGTGTCCTAGGGTGTGCTGCTGGGGAGCCGTGTGGAAAGGCTCTGCTGAGGAGCGGTGTGAACAGGCTCTGATGGAAAGCCATGCGGGCTGTGGTGTTGGGGGCCCCCGTGTGCTGTGCTGGGGAGTCCGGTGAGCTGGGCAGGGGAGCCCGGTGTTCTGGGCTGTGCTGCTGGGGAGGCTTGTGGACAGGCTGTGCTGGGGAGTGGTTTGAACAGGCTCTACTGGAGAGCAACGCGGGCTGTGGTTCTGGGGGCCCCCGTGTGCTGTGCTGGGGAGCCCGTTGAGATGGGCACGGGAGCCCGGTTTGCTGATCTGTGGTGCTGGGGAGCCGTGTGGACAGGCACTGCTGGGGAGCGGTGTGAAAAGACTCTGATGGAGAGCCAGGCGGGCTGTGGTGCTGGGGGCCCCGGTGTGCTGTGATGGGGAGCCCGGTGAGCTGGGCTGGGGAGCCCGGTGTGCAGGGTTGTTGTGCTGGGTGGCCATGTGGACAGGCTCTGCTGGGGAGCGGAGTTAAAAGGCTCTGCTGGGGAGCGGTGTGGTTGTGGGCCCCCCTGTGCTGTGCTGGGGGCCCCCATGTGCTGTGCTGGGGAGCCCGGTGTGCTGGGCTGTGCTGCTGGGGAGCCGTGTGGACAGGCTCTGCTGGGGAGTGTTTTGAACAGGCTCTGCTGGGGGCCCCCGTGCTCTGTGCTGCGGGCCATGGTGAGCTGGGCTGGGGAGTACGGTGTGCTGGGCTGTGGTGCTGGGGAGCTGTGTGGAAAGGCTCTGTTGGGTAGTGGTTTGAACAGGATCTGCTACAGAGCCAGGCGGGCTGTGGTGCTGGCGGGCCCCGTGTTCTGTGCTGGGGAGCCCGTGGAGCCTGTCTGGGGAGCCCGGTGTGCTGGGCTGTGGTGCTGGGGAGCCGTGTGAACAGGCTCTGCTGGGGAGCGGTGTGAACAGGCCATGATGGAGAGCCACGCGGGATGTGGTGCTGGTGGCCCCCGTGTGCTGTGCTGGGGAAGCCGGTGTGCTGTTCTGTGCTGCTGGGGAGCCGTGTGGACCGGCTCTGCTGGGGAGCCGTGTGAACAGGCTCTGCTGGAGAGCCAGGCGGGCTGTGCTGCGGTGTGCTGGGCTGTGCTGCTGGGGAGCCCTGTAGACAGGCTCTACTTGGGAGCGGTGTGAACAGGCTCTGATGGAGAGCCTGGCGGGCTGTGGTGCTGAGAGCCCCCGTGTGCTCTGCTACGGAGCCCGGTGAGCAGGGCTGGGGAGCCCGGTGTGCTGGGCTGTGGTGCTGGGGAGCCGTGTGGAAAGGCTCTGCTTGGGAGCGGTGTGAAGAGGCTCTGATGGAGAGCCAGGCTTGCTGTGGTGCTGGGAGCCCCCGTGTGCTGTGCTGGGGAGCCCGGTGAGGTGGGCTGGGGATCCCGGTGTGCTGGGCTGTCGTGCTTGGGAGCCGTGAAGACAGGCTCAGGTGGGGATCGGTGTGAACAGGCTCTGATGGAGAGCCAGCGGGGCTGTGGTGCTGGGGGCCCCCGTGTGCTGTGCTCGGGAGCCTAGTGAGCTGGGCTTGGTAGCCCGGTGTGTTGGGCTGTGGTGCTGGGGAGCCGTGTGGACATGCTCTGCTGGGGAGCGGTGTGAACAGGCAATGATGGAGACCTAGTTGGGATGTTGTGCTGGTGGCCCCCGTGTGCTGTGCTGGGCAGCCCGGTGAGCTTGGCCGGGGAGCCCGCTGTGCTAGGCTGTGCTGCTGGGGAGCGGTGTGGACAGGGACTGCTGGGGAGTGGTTTCAACAGGCTCTGCTGGGGAGCCAGGCTGGCTGTGTTGCTGGGGAACCCCGTGTGCTGTGCTGGGGAGCCCGGTGAGATGGGCTGGGGAGCCTGGTGAGCTGGGCTATGGTGCTGGGGAGGCGTGTAGACAGGCTCTGCTGGGGAGCGGAGTGAAAAGGCTCTGCTGGGGAGCGGTGTGAACAGTCTCTGATGGAGAGCCAAGCGGGCTGTGGTGCTGGGGGCCCCCGTGTGCTGTGCTGGGGAGCCCGTTGAGCTGGGCTGGGGAGCCCGGTGTCCAGGACTGTGCTGCTGGGGAGCCGTATGGACAGTCTCTGCTGGGGAGTGGTTTGAACAGGCTCTACTGGAGAGCAACGGGGGCTGTGGTGCTGGGGGCCCCCGTTTTCTGTGCTGGGGACCCCGGTGTGCTGGTCGGGGAGCCCCGTGTGCTGGGCTGTGGTGCTGGGGAGCCCGTTGAGCTGGGCTGGGGAGCCCGGTGTGTTGGGCTTTGGTGCTGGGGAGCCGTGTGGACAGGCTCTTCTGGCGAGTGGTTTGAAAAGGCTGTGCTGGATAACCGGGCGGACTGTGGTGCTGGGGGCCCCCGTGTGCTGTGCTGGGGAGCCCGGTGTGCTGGGTTGTGGTTATGGGGAGCCGTGTAGACAGGCTCTGCTGGGGAACGGTGTGAACAGCCTCTGGTGGAGAGCCAGGCGGGCTGTGGTGCTGGGGGCCCCCGTGTTCTGTGCTGGGGAGCCCTGTGAGCTGGGCTGGGGAGCCCGGTGTGCTGGGCAGTGCTGCTGGGGAACCGTGTACACAGGCTCTGCTGGGGAGCGGTTTAAACACGCTCTGCCGGAGAGCCAGGCGGGTTGTGGTGCTGGGGGGCAACGTGTGCTGTGCTGGGGAGACCGGTGTGCTGGGCTGTGGTGCTGGGGAGCCGTGTGGACAGGCTCTGCTGGGGAGCAGTGTGAACAGGCTCTGATGGAAAGCCAGGCGTTCTGTTGTGCTGGTGGCCCCCGTGTGCTGTGCTGGTGAGCCCGGTGAGCTTGGCCGGGGAGCCCGGTGTACTGGGCTGTGCTGCTGGGGAGCCGTGTGGACAGGTTCTGCTGGGGATTGGTTTGAACAGGCTCTGCTTCAGAGCCAGGCTGGCTGTGGTGCTGGGGGTCCCCGTGTTCCATGCTGGGGAGCCCGTTGAGCCTGGCTGGGGAGCCCGGTGTGCTGGGCAGTGGTGCTGGGGAGCCGTGTGGACAGGCTCAGCTGGGGAGCGGTGTGAACAGGCCATGATGGAGAGCCAGGCGGGATGTGGTGCTGGTGGCCGCCGTGTGCTGTGCTGGTGAGCCCGGTGAGCTTAGCCGGGGAGCCCGCTGTGCTAAGCGGTGCTGCTGGGGAGCCTTGTGGACAGGGACTGCTGGGGAGTGGTTTGAACAGGCTCTGCTGGGCAGCCAGGCGGGCTGTGGTGCTGGGGGGCCCCGTGTGCTGTGCTGGGGAGCCCGGTGAGCTGGGCTGAGAAGCCCGGTGTGCTGGGCTGTGTTGCTGGGGAACCGTGTAGACAGGCTCTTCTTGGGAGCGGAATGAACAGGCTCTGCTGGGGAGCGGTGTGAACAGTCTCTGATGGAGAGCCAGGCGGGCTGTGGTGCAGGGGGCCCCCGTGTGCTGTGCTGGGGAGCCCGGTTAGCTGGGATCGGGAGCCCAGTGTTCAGGGCTGTGCTGCTGGGCAGCCGTATGGACAGTCTCTGCTGGGGAGAGGGTTGAACATGCTCTGATTTAGAGCCAGGCGGGCTGTGGTGCTGGGGGCCCCCGTGTGTTGTGCTGGGGAGCTCGGTGAGCTGGGCTGGGGAGCCCGGTGTGCTGGGCTGTGGTGCTGGGGAGCCCTGTGGACAGGCTCTGCAGGGGAGTGGTTTGAACAGGCTCTGCTGGAGAGCCAGGCGGGTTGTGGTGCTGGGGGCCCCCGTGTGCTGTGCTGGGGAGTCCGGTGAGCTGGGCTGGGGAGCCCGGTGTGCTGGGCTGTGCTTCTGGGGAGCCGTGTGGACAGGCTCTGCTGGGGAGTGGTTTGAACAGGCTCTGCTTGAGAGCCAGGCGGGCTGTGGTGCTGAGGGGCCCCGTGTGCTGTGCTGGGGAACCCGGCGTGCTGGGCTGTGGTGCTGGGGAGCCGTGTGGACAGGCTCTGCTGGGGAGCGTTGTGAAGAGGCTCTGCTGGAGAGCCAGGTGGGCTGTGGTGCTGGGGGCCCTCGTGTGCTGTGCTGGGGAGCCCGGTGTGCTGGGCTGTGGTGTTGGGGAGCCGTGTGGACAGGCTCTGCTGGGGAGTGGTGTGAACAGGCTAAGCTGGAGAGCCAGGCGGGCTGTGGTGCTTTGGGGCCCCGTGTGCTGTGCCGGGGAGCCCGGTGAGCTGGGCTGGGGAGCCCGGTTATCTGGGCTGTGGTTTTGGGGAGCCGAGTGGAAAGGCTCTGCTGGGGAGTGGTGTGAAAAGGCTCTGATGGAGAGCCAGGCACGCTGTGGTGTTGGGGGCCACCATGTGCTGTCGTCGGGAGCCCGTTGAGATGGGCTGGGGAGCCTGGTGTGCTTGGCTGTGGTGCTTGCGAACAGTGTAGACAGGCTCTGCTTGGGAGCGGTGTGAAAAGGCTCTGATGGAGAGCCAGGCGGGCTGTGGTGCTCGGGGCCCCCGTGTGCTGTGCTCGGGAGCCCGTTGAGCTGGGCTGGGGAGCCCGGTGTGCTGGGCTGTGGTGCTTGCGAACCGTGTAGACAGGCTCTTCTTGGGAGCGGTGTGAACAGGCCCTGATGGAGAGCCAGGCGGGCTGTTGTGCTGGGGGGCCCTGTGTGCTGTGCTGGGGGGCCCGGTGAGGTGGGCTGGGGAGACTGGTGTGCTGGGCTCTGCTGCTGGGGAGCCATGTGGAAAGGCTCTGCTGGCGAGTGGTTTGAATAGGCTCTGCTGGAGAGCCAGGCGCGCTGTGGTGCTGGGGGGCCCTGTGTGCTGTGCTGGGGAGCCCGGTGTGCTGGGCTGTGGTACTGGCGAGCCGTATGGACAGGCTCTGCTGGGGAGCGGTGTGAAAAGGCTCTGATGGAGAGTCAGGCGGGCTGTGGTGCTGGGGGCCCCCATGTGCTGTGCTGGGGAGCCCGGTGAGCTGGGCTGGGTAGCCCGGTGTGCTGGGCTGTGGTGCTGGGGAGCCGTGTGGACAGGCTCTGCTGGGGAGTGGTTTGAACAGGCTCTGCTCGAGAGCCAGGCGGGCTGTGGTGCTGGGGAGCCGTGTAGACAGGCTCTGCTGTGGAAGGGTGTAAACAGGCTTTGTTGGAGAGCCAGGCGGGCTATGGTGCTGGGGGCCCCCGTGTGCTGTTTTGGGGAGCCCTGTGAGCTGGGCTGGGGAGCCCAGTGTGCTGGGCTGTGGTGCTGGGGTGCCGTGTGGAAAGGCTCTGTTGAGGAGTGGTTTGAACAGGCTCTGATGGAGAACCAGGCGGGCTGTGGTGGTGGGGAGCCCGGTGAGCTGGGCAGAGGAGCCCGGTGTGCTGGGCTGTGCTGCTGGGGAGCCGTGTAGATAGGCTCTGCTGGGGAGCAGTGTGAACAGGCCCTGCTGGAGAGCCAGGCAGGCTGTGGTGCTGGGGAGCCGTGTGGACAGGCTCTGCTGGGGAGTGGTTTGAAGAGGCTCTGCTGGAGAGCCAGGCAGGCTGTAGTGCTGGGGGGCCCCGTGTGCTGTGCTGGGGAGCCCGGTGAGCTGGGCTGGGGAGCCCGGTGTGCTGGGCTTTTGTGCTGGGGAGCCGTGTAGACAGGCTCTGCTGCGGATGGGTGTGAACAGGCCGTGATGGAGAGCAAGGCGGGCTGTGGTGCTGGGGTCCCCCGTGAGCTGTGCTCAGGAGCCCGGTGAGCTGGGCTGGGGATCCCTGGGTGCTGGGCTGTGGTGATGGGGAGCCGTGTAGACAGGCTGTGCTGTTGAGAGGTGTGAACAGGCTCTGATGGATAGCCCGCCGGGCTGTGGTGCTTGGGTACCCCGTGTGCTGTACTCGGGAGCCCAGTGAGCTCGGCTTCGGAGCCCAGTGTGCTGGGTTGTGACGCCCGGTGTGCTGGGCTGTGGTGCAGGGCAGCCGTGTTGACAGTCTCTGCTGGCGAGTGGTTTGAACAGGCTCTGCGTTGGAGCGGAGTGAACAGGCTCTGATGGAGAGCCAGGCGGGCTTTGGTGCTGGGAAGCCCTTTTATGCTGTGCTGGGGATCCCGGTTTGCTGGGCTGTGGTGCTGGGGAGCCGTGTGGACAGGGTCTGCTGGGGAGCCTTGTGGACAGGCTCTGCTGGGGAGCGGAGTGAACAGGCCCTGATGGAGAGCCAGGCGGGCTGTGGTGCTGGGGGGCCCGGTGTGCTATGCTGGGGGGGCCCGTGTGCTGTGCTGGGGGGCCCCGTGTCCTGTGCTGGGGAGCCCGTTGAGCTGGGCTGGGGATCCCGGTGTGCTGGGCTGTGCTACTGGGGAGCCGTGTAGACAGGCTCTGCTGGGGAGCGGTGTGAACAGGCTCTGCTGGGGAGTGGTGTGAACAGTCTCTGATAGAGAGCCAGGCGGGCTGTGGTGCTGGGGGGCCCGGTGTGCTTTGCTGGGGAGCCCGGTGAGATCTGCTGGGGAGGCCAGTGTGCTGGGCTGTGGTGCTGGGCAGCCCGGTGTGCTCAGCTGTGGTGCTGGGGAGCCGTGTTGACAGGCTCTGCTGGGGAGCGGTGTGAACAGGTTCTGATGTAGAGCCAGGCGGGCTGTGGTGCTGGGGGGCCCCGTGTGCTGTGCTGGGGAGCCCGGTGTGCTGGGCTGTGGTGCTGAGGAGCCGTGTGGACAGGTTCTGCTGGGGAGCCGTGTGGACAGGCTCTGCTGGGGAGCGGTGTGATAAGGCTCTGATGGAGAGCCAGGCGGGCTGTGGTTCTTGGGGGCCCCACGTGCTGTGTTGGGGAGCCCGGTGAGCTTGGCTGGGGAGCCCGGTGTTCTGGGCTGTGGTGCTGGGGAGTTGTGTAGACAGGCTCTGCTCGGAGCGGTGTAAACAGGCTCTGATGGAGAGCCAGGCGGGCTGTGGTGCTGGGGGCCCCCATGTGCTGTGCTGGGGGCCACGGTGAGCTGGGCTGGGGAGCCCGTTGTGTTGGGCTTTGGTGCTAGGGAACCGTGTGGACAGGCTCTGCTGGGGAGTGGTTTGAAAAGGCTCTGCTGGATAGCCAGGCGGGCTGTTGTGCTGGGGGCCCCCGTGTGCTCTGCTGGGGAGCCCTGTGAACTGGGCTGAGGAGCCCGGTGTGCTGGGCTGTGGTGCTGGGGACCGTGTTTACAGGCTCTGCTGGCGAGTGGTTTGAACAGGCTCTGCTGGGGAGCGTCGTGAACAATCTCTTATGGAGAGCCAAGCGGGCTGTTGTGCTGGGAAGCCCCGTGTGCTGTGCTGGGGGGCCCCGTGTGCTGTGCTGGGGAGCCCGTTGAGCTGGGCTGGGGAGCCCGGTTTGCTGGGCTTTGGTGATGGGGAGCCGTGTAGACAGGCTCTGCTGCGGAGCGGTGTGAACAGGCTCTGATGGAGAGCCAGGCAGGCTGTGGTGCAGAGGGGCCCCGTGTGCTGTGCTGGGGAGCCCGGTGTTCTGGGCTGTGGTGCTGGGGAGCCGTGTGGACAGGCTCTTTTGGGGAGTGGTTTTGAACAGGCTCTGCTGGGGAGCGGAGTGAAAAGGCTCTGATGGAGGGCCAGGCGGGCTGTGGTGCTGGGGGGCCCCGTGTGCTGTGCTGGGGAGCCCGGTGAGCTGGGCTGGGGAGCCCGGTGTGCTGGGCTTTGCTGCTGGGGAGCCGGGTGGACAGGCTCTGCTGGGGAGCGGTTTGAACAGGCTCTGCTGGAGAGCAAGGCGCGCTGTGTTGCTGGGGGCCCCCGTGTGCTGTGCTGGGGAGCCCGGTGAGCTGGGCTGGGGAGCCCGGTGTGCCGGGCTGTGGTGCTGTGGAGCCGTGTGGACAGGCTCTGCTGGGGAGCGGTGTGAACAGGCTCTGCTGGAGAGCCAGGTGGGCTGTGGTGCTGGGGGCCCCCGTGTCCTTTGCTGGGGAGCCCAGTTAGCTGTGCTGGGGAGCCAAGTGTGCTGGGCTGGGCTGCTGGGGAGCCGTGTAGACAGGCTCTGCTGCGGAGCGGTGTGAACAGGCTCTGATGGAGAGCCAGGTGGGCTGTGGTGCTGGGGGCCCCAGTGTGCTGTGCTCGGGAGCCCGTTGACCTGGGCTGGGGAGCCCGGTGTGCTGGGCTTTGGTGCTGGCGAACTGTGCAAACAGACTCGGCTGCGGAGCGGTGTGAACAGGATCTGATGGAGAGCCAGGCGGGCTGTGGTGCTGGGGGCCCCCGTGTGCTGTGCTGGGGCGCCCGGTGAGCTGGGCTGGGGAGCCAGGTGTGCTGGGCTATGGTGCAGGCAAACCGTGTAGACAGGCTCTGCTGAGGGGCCCCGTGTGCTGTGCTGGGGAGCCCGATGAGCTGGGCTCGGGATTCCGGTGTGCTTGGCTGTTGTGCTGGGGAGCCTCGTAGACAGGTTCTGCTGCGGAGCGGTGTGAACAGGCTCTGCTGGGGAGCGGTGTGAAAAGGCTCTGATGGAGAGTCAGGCGGGCTGTAGTGTTTGGGGGTCCCGTGTGCTGTGCTGGGGAGCCTGGTGTGCTGGGCTGTACTGCTGGGGAGCACTGTTGACAGGCTCTGCTGGGGAGTGGCTTTAACAAGCTCTTCTGGAGTGCAAGGCGGGCTGTGGTGATGGGGGCCCCCGTGTGCTGTGCTGGGGAGCCCGGTGAGCTGGGCTGGGGAGCCCGGTGTGCTGGGCTGTGGTGCTGGGGAGCCGTGTGGACAGGCTCTGCTGGGGACTGGTTTGAACAGGCTCTGCTTGAGAGCCAGGCGGGCTGTGGTGCTGGGGGCTCCCGTGTGCTGTGCTGGGGAGCTGGGGAGCCGTGTGGACAGGCTCTGCTGGGGAATGGTTTGAACAGGCTCGTCTGGAGAGCCAGGCGGGCTGTGGTGCTGGGCGCCACCGTGTGATGTCCCGGGGAGCCCGGTGAGCTGGGTTGGGGAGCCCGGTGTGATGGGCTTTGCTGCTGGGGAGCCGTGTGGACAGTCTCTGCTGGGGACAGGTTTGAACAGGCTCTAATGGAGAGCAAGGCGGGCTTTGGTGTTGGGGGGCCCCGTGTGCCGTGTTGGGGAGCCCGGTGAGCTTGGCTGGGGAGCCCGGTGTGCTGGGCTGTTGTGCTGGGGAGCCGTGTAGACAGGCTCTACTGCGGAGCGGTGTGAAAAGGCTCTTATGGAGAGCCAGGCGGGCTGTGGTGCTGGGGGCCCCGTGTGCTGTGCTGGGGAGCCCGGTGAGCTGGGCTGGGGAGCCCGGTGTGCTGGGCTGTTCTGCTGGGCAGCCGTGTAGACAGGCTCTACTGCGGAGCGGTGTGAACAGGCTCTGATGGAGAGCCAGGCGGGCTGTGGTGCTGGGGGCCTCGTGTGCTGTGCTTGGGAGCCCGGGGAGCTGGGATGGGGAGCCCGGTGAGCTGGGCTGGGAAGCCTGGTGTGCTGGGCTGTGTTGCTGGGGAGCCGTGTAGACAGGCTCTGCTGGGGAGCGGTGTGAAAAGGCTCTGATGGAAATCCAGGCGTGCTGTGGTGTTGGGGGCCCCCGTGTGCTGTGCTGGGGAGCCCGGTGAGCTTTGCTGGGGAGCCCGGTGAGCTGGGCTGGGGAGTCCGGTGTGCTGGGCTGTGCTGCTGGGGAGCCGTGTGGACATGCTCTGCTGGGGAGCCGTGTGGACAGGCTCTGCTGGGGAGTGATTTGAACAGGATCTGCTGCAGAGCCAGGCGGGCTGTGGTGCTGGGGGGCCCCGTGTGCTGTGCTGGGGAGCGCGTTGAGAAGGGCTGGGGAGCCCGGTGTGCTGGGCTGTGGTGGTGGGGTGCCATGTAGACAGGCTCTGCTGGGGAGCGGTGTGAACAGGCTCTGATGGAGAACCAGGCGCGCTGTGGTGCTGGGGGCCCCCGAGTCCTGTGCTGGGGAGCCCGGTGAACTGGGCTGGGGACCCTTGTGTGCTGTGCTGTGCGGCTGGGGAGCCGTGTAGAAAGGTTCTGCTGGTTAGCGGTGTGAAAAGGTTCTGATGGAGAGCCAGGCTGGCTGTGGTGCTTGGGGCCCCCGTATGCTGTGCTGGGGAGGACGGTGAGCTGGGCTGGGGAACAAGGTGTGCTGGCCTGTGCTGCTGGGGAGCCGTATGGACAGGCTCTGCTGCGGAGTGGTTTGAACAGGCTCTGCTGGAGAGCCAAGCAGGCTGTGGTGCTGAGGGGCCCCGTGTGCTGTGCTGGGGAGCCCAGTGAGCTGTGCTGGGTAGCCCGGTGTTATGGGTTGTGCTGCTGGGGAGCCTTGTGGACAGGCTCTGCTGGGGAGCGATGTGAAAAGGCTCTGATGGAGAGCCAGGCCGGTTGTAGTGTTGGGGGCCCCCGTGTGCTGTGCTGGGGAGCCCCATGAGATGGGCTGGGGAGCCCGGTGTGCTGGGCTGTGCTGCTGGGGAGCCATGTGGACAGGCTCTGCTGGGGAGCGGTTTAAAAAGGCTCTGCCGGAGAGTCAGGCGGGCTGTGGTGCTGGGGGCCCCCGTGTGCTGTGGTGGGGAGCCCATTGAGCTGGGCTGGGGAGCCCGGTGTGCTGGGCTGTGGTGCTGGGGAGCAGTGTAGACAGGCTCTGCTGGGGAGTGGTTTGAACAGGCTCTGCTGGATAGCCAGGCGGGCTGTGGTGCTGGGGGACCCCGTGTGCTGTGCTGGGTAGCAGTGTGAACTCGGCTGGGGAGCCCGGTTTGCTGGGCTGTGGTGTAGGGGAGCCGTGTTGACAGGCTCTGCTGGCGAGTGGTTTGAACAGGCTCTGCTGTGGAGCGGAGTGAACAGGCTCTGATGGAGAGCCAGGCAGGCTGTTGTGCTGGGAAGCCCCGTGTGCTGTTCTGGGGGGCCCCGTGTGCTTCTGCTGGGGAGCCCGTTGAGCTGGGCTGGGGAGCCCGGTGTGCTGGGCTGTGGTGCTGGGGAGCCGTGTTGACAGGCTCTTCTGGGGAGTGGTTTGAAAAGGCTCTTCTGGGGAGCGGAGTGAACAGGCTCTGATGGAGAGCCAGGCGGGCTTTGGTGCTGGGAAGACCCGTGTGCTGTGCTGGGGCGGCCCGTGTGCTGTGCTGGGGGGCCCGTTGAGCTGGGCTGGGGAGCCCGGTGTGCTGGGCTGTGGTGCTGGGGAGCCCTGTGGACAGGCTCTGCAGGGGAGTGGTTTGAACAGGCTCTGCTGGAGAGCCAGGCGGGTTGTGGTGCTGGGGGCCCCCGTGTGCTGTGCTGGGGAGTCCGGTGAGCTGGGCTGGGGAGCCCGGTGTGCTGGGCTGTGCTTCTGGGGAGCCGTGTGGACAGGCTCTGCTGGGGAGTGGTTTGAACAGGCTCTGCTTGAGAGCCAGGCGGGCTGTGGTGCTGAGGGGCCCCGTGTGCTGTGCTGGGGAACCCGGCGTGCTGGGCTGTGGTGCTGGGGAGCCGTGTGGACAGGCTCTGCTGGGGAGCGGTGTGAACTGGCTGTGCTTGAGAGCCAGGCGGGCTGTGGTGCTGGGAGGCCCCATTTGCTGTGCTGGGGAGCCCGGTGAGCTGGGCGGGGGAGCTCGGTGTGCTGCGCTGTGGTGCCGTGGAGCCGTGCAGACAGGCTCTACTGGGGAGCGGTGTGAACAGGCCCTGATGGAGAGCGAGGTTGGCTGTGGTGTTGGGGGCCCCCATGTGCTGTGCTGGGGAGCCCGGTGAGCTGGGCCGGGGAGCCCGGTGTGCTGGGCTGTGCTGCTGGGGGGCCCCTGTGGACAGACTCTGCTGGGGAGTGGTTTGAACAGGCTCTGCTGGAGAGTGGTTTGAACAGGCTCTGCTGGAGAGCCAGGCGGGCTGTGGTGCTGAGGGGCCCCGTGTGCTGTGCTTGGGAGCCCGGTGAGCTGTGCTGGGGAGCCCGGTGTGCTGGGCTGTGCTGCTGGGGAGCCGTGTGGACAGGCTCTGCCTGGGAGCGGTGTGTAAAGGCCCTGATGGAGAGCCAGGCCGGTTGTAGTGCTGGGGGCCCCCGTGTGCTGTGCTGGGGAGCCCGTTGAGCTGGGCTGGGGAGCCCGGTGTGCTGGGCTGTGGTGCTGGGGAGCCGTGCAGACAGGCTCTGGTGGGGAGCGGTGTGAACAGGCCCTGATGGAGAGCCAGGTGTGCTGTGGCGTTGGGGGCCACCATGTGCTGTGCTGGGCTGTGCTGCTGGGGAGCCCTGTGGACATGCTCTGCTGGGGAGTGGTTTGAACAGGCTCTGCTGGAGAGCAAGGCGGGCTGTGGTGCTGGGGGCCCCCGTGTGCTGTGCTGGGGAGCCCGGTGTGCTGTGCTGGGCAGCCCGATGAGCTGGACTGGGGAGCCTGGTGTGCTGGGCTGTGCTGCGGTGTGCTGGGCTGTGCTGCTGGGGAGCCGTGTAGACAGGCTCTGGTGGGGATTGGTTTAAAAAGGCTCAGCTGGAGAGCCAGTCGGGCTGTGGTGCTGGGGGCCCCCGTGTGCTGTGCTGGGGAGCCCGGTGAGCTGGGGTGGGGAGCCCGGTGTGCTGGGCTGTGGTGCTGGGGAGCCGTGTAGACAGGCTCTGCTGGGGAGCGGTGTGAACAGGCTCTGATGGAAATCCAGGGGTGCTGTGGTGTTGGGGGCCCCGTGTGCTGTGCTGGGGAGCCCGGTGAGCTGGCTGGGGAGCCCGGTGTGCTGGGCTGTGCTGCTGGGGAGCCCTGTGGACAGGCTCTGCAGGGGAGTGGTTTGAACAGGCTCTGCTGGAGAGCCAGGCGGGTTGTGGTGCTGGGGGCCCCCGTGTGCTGTGCTGGGGAGTCCGGTGAGCTGGGCTGGGGAGCCCGGTGTGCTGGGCTGTGCTTCTGGGGAGCCGTGTGGACAGGCTCTGCTGGGGAGTGGTTTGAACAGGCTCTGCTGGAGAGCCAGGCGGGCTGTGGTGCTGAGGGGCCCCGTGTGCTGTGCTGGGGCACCCGGCGTGCTGGGCTGTGGTGCTGGGGAGCCGTGTGGACAGGCTCTGCTGGGGAGCGGTGTGAACTGGCTCTGCTTGAGAGCCAGGCGGGCTGTGGTGCTGGGAGGCCCCGTTTGCTGTGCTGGGGAGCCCGGTGAGCTGGGCGGGGGAGCTCGGTGTGCTGGGCTGTGGTGCCGTGGAGCCGTGCAGACAGGCTCTACTGGGGAGCGGTGTGAACAGGCCCTGATGGAGAGCGAGGTTGGCTGTGGTGTTGGGGGCCCCCATGTGCTGTGCTGGGGAGCCCGGTGAGCTGGGCCGGGGAGCCCGGTGTGCTGGGCTGTGCTGCTGGGGGGCCCCTGTGGACAGACTCTGCTGGGGAGTGGTTTGAACAGGCTCTGCTGGAGAGTGGTTTGAACAGGCTCTGCTGGAGAGCCAGGCGGGCTGTGGTGCTGAGGGGCCCCGTGTGCTGTGCTTGGGAGCCCGGTGAGCTGTGCTGGGGAGCCCGGTGTGCTGGGCTGTGCTGCTGGGGAGCCGTGTGGACAGGCTCTGCCTGGGAGCGGTGTGTAAAGGCCCTGATGGAGAGCCAGGCCGGTTGTAGTGCTGGGGGCCCCCGTGTGCTGTGCTGGGGAGCCCGTTGAGCTGGGCTGGGGAGCCCGGTGTGCTGGGCTGTGGTGCTGGGGAGCCGTGCAGACAGGCTCTGGTGGGGAGCGGTGTGAACAGGCCCTGATGGAGAGCCAGGTGTGCTGTGGCGTTGGGGGCCACCATGTGCTGTGCTGGGCTGTGCTGCTGGGGAGCCCTGTGGACATGCTCTGCTGGGGAGTGGTTTGAACAGGCTCTGCTGGAGAGCAAGGCGGGCTGTGGTGCTGGGGGCCCCCGTGTGCTGTGCTGGGGAGCCTGGTGTGCTGTGCTGGGCAGCCCGGTGAGCTGGACTGGGGAGCCTGGTGTGCTGGGCTGTGCTGCGGTGTGCTGGGCTGTGCTGCTGGGGAGCCGTGTAGACAGGCTCTGGTGGGGATTGGTTTAACAGGCTCAGCTGGAGAGCCAGGCGGGCTGTGGTGCTGGGGAGCCGTGTAGACAGGCTCTGCTGGGGAGCGGTGTGAACAGGCTCTGATGGAAATCCAGGGGTGCTGTGGTGTTGGGGGCCCCGTGTGCTGTGCGGGGGAGCCCGATGAGCTGGCTGGGGAGCCCGGTATGCTGGGTTAGGGAGTCCGGTGTGCTGGGCTGTGCTGCTGGGGAGGCGTGTGGACAGGCTGTGCTGGGGAGCAGTGTGAACAGGCTCTGCTGATGATCCAGGCGGGCTGTGGTGCTGGGGTCCGCCGTGTGCTGTGCTGGGGAGCCCGGTGAGCTGGGCTTGGGAGCCCGGTGTGCTAGGCTGTTCTGCTGGGGAGCCGTGTAGACAGGCTCTGCTGGGGAGCGGTGTGAACAGGCTCTGATTGATAGCCAGGCGGATGGTGGTGTTCGGGGCCCCCGTGTGCGGTGCTGGGGAGCCCGGTGAGGTGGCTGGGGAGCCCGGTGTGCTGGGCTGTGCTGCTGGGGAGGCGTGCAGACAGGCTGTGCTGGGGAGTGGTTTGAACAGGCTCTGCTGGAGAGCCAGGCGGCCTGTGGTTCTGGGGGCCCCAGTGTCCAGTGCTGGCGAGCCCGGTGAGCTGGGCTGGGGAGCCCGGTGTGCTGTGCTGTGGTGCTGGGGAGCCGTGTAGACAGGCTTTGCTGGGGAGCGGTGTGAACAGGCTCTGATGGAGGGCCAGGCGGGCTGTGGTGCTGGGGGCCCCCGTGAGCTGGGCTGGGAGCCCGGTGTGCTGTGCTGTGCTGCTGGGGAGCCGTGTGGACAGGCTCTGCTGGGGAGCGGTGTGAACAGGCTCTTCTGGAGAGCCAGGCGGGCTGTGGTGCTGGGGGCCCCCGTGTGATGTCCCGGGGAGCCCGGTGAGCTGGGTTGGGGAGCCCGGTCTGCTGGGCTGTGGTACTGGGGAGCCGTGGAGACATTCTCTGCTGGGGAGTGGTTTGAACAGGCTCTGCTGGAGAGCCAGGCGGGCTGTGGTGCTGGGGGCCCCCGTGTGCTGTGCTAGGGGAGCCCGGTGAGCTGGGCTGGGGAGCCCGGTGTGCTGGGCTGTGCTGCTGGGGAGCCGTGTAGACAGGCTCTTCTGGGGAGCGGTGTGAACAGGCTCTGCTGGATAGCCAGGCGGGCTGTGCTGCGGTGTGCTGGGCTGTGCTGCTGGGGAGCCTGTAGACATGCTCTGGTGGGGATTGGTTTGAACAGGCTCTGCTGGAGAGCCAGGCGGGCTGTGGTGCTGGGGGCCCCCGTGTGCTGTGCTGGGGAGCCCGGTGAGCTGGGCTGGGGAGCCCGGTGTGCTGGGCTGTTGTGCTGGGGAGCCGTGTAGACAGGCTCTGCTGGGGAGCGGTGTGAACAGGCTCTGATGGAGAGCCAGGCGGGCTGTGTTTCTGGGGGCCCCCGTGTGCTGGGCTGGGGAGTCCGGTGTGCTGGGCTGTGCTGCTGGGGAGGCGTGTGGACAGGCTCTGCTGGGGAGTGGTTTGAACAGGCTCTGCTGGAGAGCCAGGCGGGCTGTGGTGCTGGGGGGCCCCGTGTGCTGGGCTGTGGAGCCCGGTGAGCTGGGCTGGGGAGCCCGGTGTGCTGGGCTGTGGTGCTGGGGAGCCGTGTAGAAAGGCTCTGCTGCGGAGCGGTATGAACAGGCTCTGATGGAGAGCCAGGCGGGCTGTGGTGCTGGGGGCGCCCGTGTGCTGTGAGCTGGGTTGGGGAGCCCGGTGTGCTGGGCTGTGGTGCTGGGGAGCCGTGTAGACAGGCTCTGCTGGGGAGCGGTGTGAACAGGCTCTGCTGGGGAGCGGTGTGAACAGGCTCTGCTGGAGAGCCAGGCGGGCTGTGGTGCTGGGGGCCCCCGTGTGCTGTGCTGGGGAGACCGGTGAGCTCGGCTGAGGAGCCCGGTGTGATGGGCTGTGGTGCTGGGGGGCCCCGTGTGCTGTGCTGGGGAGCCCGTTGAGCTGGGCTGGGGAGCCCGGTGTGCTGGGCTGTGGTGCTGGTCTAACGCTTTTTGGGCTGGCGTTTGACTACGGCTACCAGAGCGGCTACAGAAGACTGTTCTTTTAAGGAGCCTGAATTTTTGAATGAACACCAAGGCAGCAGTGTAGTTGAGTGTGTGTATTTACAAAAAAATAAATTTACAAAAACCAACCAATACAACCAATATGCAATTCCAGTAAGGGGGGAAAAAAATTGTCCACAATAAATCAAAGGTTCATGTCAAATCCTTTAAATCCAAGCAGGTTTGTCCATAGGGTGTGAGTTTCTGACTTGTCCTACCAGTAGTGGGTCTAGCTCGCCATTGGAGTTGAGAGGTATAAATGAAAGTCCATCAGGAAGAACTCCAAAATTTATCCGGGGTAAAAAAAACCTGACCTGGAAGGTCAAAAATACACATAAGTACTGCATTTCAAATAGTCAAGTCAGTATCAAAATAAAATCAATGTATGCATAAACATACAAGCTAAATAAAATGCATTCAAATACATACATACATTAATTTTTTAATTAATTAATTGTCACAAATAAATTAAAGTTACAATAGTAACAAAAAAAATAACACCTTAATCTAGTACAGCAGTACCACATCAATATTCATAATCAAAATCAACATCAAAGTCAACCTTTTGTAATTTATCAAACTATTCAATATTGAATTTCAACTTTTTAAAACAGGGTTTCAATTATTGCGCAATATTTATTCATTCAAATCCGTAGCTATGTGTACATCAAAGCAAATGGTGACCAAACCTCGTAGCCTTTGTAGCGCCAATCACAAAAAGTAATGGAACTGCTCGAAACAAAAATAACTCTCCAAATTACCTGAGCGAGTAATTAAAATAGCATAACACATACAATTCGGCTGTTTCCATTTTAAACAAAAATCATCGGTTACCTTTAAAACGAATATTAAAGCTTCGCTTCAACGCTCGGCCGACAGGAAATCTGCGGAGTTCCCCCGACGGAGTATTGAACAGGATTTGGTCAATGCCGATTCTAGCAAAACAGTGTATAAAAAACAGTTCTATGGTTTCATTACTTGAAACTTGTCGGTAATCTGAAATTTGTCGGGAAAGAACTCACCTTTGACTGGCATTGATTGATTTTCCGATGATCATTAATTCGGTCAATTTTTTGTGACGCTGATGCATGCCACAGCCACAGTGGAGACGGAGAGGAAGTGAACCCTTGTGACCCCTAATTTATAGGAAGTTTAGAAAGGGTCCGAAAATGAATAAATAAATAAATAAATAACTAAATGTGGGTTACACTGGGGAGCCGTGTGGGCAGGCTCTGCTGGGGAGTGGTTTGAACAGGCTCTGCTGGAGAGAAAGGCGGGCTGTGGTGCTGGGGGCCCCCGTGTGCTGTGCTGGGGAGCCCGGTGAGCTGGGCTGGGGAGCCCGGTGTGCTGGGCTGTGCTGCTGGGGAGCCGTGTGGACAGGCTCTGCTGGGGAGTGGTTTGAAGAGGATCTGCTGGAGAGCCAGGCGGGCTGTGGTGCTGGGGGCCCCCGTGTGCTGTGCTGGGGAGCCCGGTGAGCTGGGCTGGGGAGCCCGGTGTGCTGGGCTGTGCTGCTGGGGAGCCCTGTGGACAGGCTGTGCTTGGGAGTGGTTTGAACAGGCTCTGCTGGAGAGCCACGCAGGCCGTGGTGCTGGGGGCCCCCGTGTGCTGGGCTGGGGAGCCCGGTGTGCTGGGCTGTGCTGCTGGGGAGCCGTGTGGAAAGGCTCTGCTGGGGAGCGGTGTGACCAGGCTCTGTTGGAGAGCCAGGCGGGCTGTGCTGCGGTGTGCTGGGCTGTGCTGCTGGGAAGCCGTGTGGACAGGCTCTGCTGGGGAGAGGGTTGAAAGGGCTCTGATGGAGAGCCAGGCGGGCTGTGGTGCTGGGGGCCCCCGTGTGCTGTGCTGGGGGGTCCGGTGAGCTGGGCTGGGGATCCCGGTGTACTGGACTGTGGTGCTGGCCAACCGTGTAGACAGGCTGAGCTGGGGGGCCCCGTGTGCTGTGCTGGGGAGCCCGGTGAGCTGGGCTGGGGACCCCGGTGTACTGGGCTGTGCTGCTGGGGAGCCGTGTGGACAGGTTCTGCTGGGGAGTGGTTTGAACAGGCTCTGCTGCAGAGCCAGGCTGGCTGTGGTGCTGGGGGTCCCCGTGTTCCATGCTGGGGAGCCCGTTGAGCCTGGCTGGGGAGCCCGGTGTGCTGGGCAGTGGTGCTGGGGAGCCGTGTGGACAGGGACTGCTGGGGACTCGTTTGAACAGGCTCTGCTGGGGAGCCAGGCGGGCTGTGGTGTTGGGGGGCCCCGTGTGCTGTGCTGGGGAGCCCGGTGAGCTGGGCTGGGGAGCCCGGTGTGCTGGGCTGTAGTGCTGGGGAGCCGTGTAGAAAGGCTCTGCTGGGGAGCGGAGTGAACAGGCTCTGGTGGGGAGCGGTGTGAAGAGGCTCTGATGGAGAGCCAGGCCGGCTGTGGTGCTGGGAAGCCCCGTGTGCTGTGCTGGGGAGCCCGGTGTGCTGGGCTGTGGTGCTGGGGAGCCGAGTGGACAGGCTCTTCTGGGGAGAGGGTTGAACAGGATCTGATGGAGAGCCAGGCGGTCTGTGGTGCTGGGGGCCCCCGTGTGCTGTGCTGGGGGGTCCGGTGAGCTGGGCTGGGGATCCCGGTGTACTGGACTGTTTTGCTGGCCAACCGTGTAGAAAGGCTGTGCTGGGGGGCCCCGTGTGCTGTGCTGGGGAGCCCGGTGAGCTGGGCTGGGGACCCCGGTGTACTGGGCTGTGCTGCTGGGGAGCCGTGTGGACAGGTTCTGCTGGGGAGTGGTTTGAACAGGCTCTGCTGCAGAGCCAGGCTGGCTGTGGTGCTGGGGGTCCCCGTGTTCCATGCTGGGGAGCCCGTTGAGCCTGGCTGGGGAGCCCGGTGTGCTGGGCAGTGGTGCTGGGGAGCCGTGTGGACAGGCCCTGCTGGGGAGCGGTGTGAACAGGCCATGATGGAGAGCCATGCGGGATGTGGTGCTGGTGGCCCCCGTGTGCTGTGCTGGGGAGCCCGGTGAGCTTGGCCGGGGAGCCCGCTGTGCTAGGCGGTGCTGCTGGGGAGCCGTGTGGACAGGGACTGCTGGGGACTTGTTTGAACAGGCTCTGCTGGGGAGCCAGGCGGGCTGTGGTGCTGGGGGGCCCCGTGTGCTGTGCTGGGGAGCCCGGTGAGCTGGGTTGGGGAGCCCGGTTTGCTGGGCTGTAGTGCTGGGCAGCCGTGTAGAAAGGCTCTGCTGGGGAGCGGAGTGAACAGGCTCTGGTGAGGAGCGGTGTGAAGAGGCTCTGATGGAGAGCCAGGCGGGCTGTTGTGCTGGGAAGCCCCGTGTGCTGTGCTGGGGGCCCCCGTGTGCTGTGCTGGGGATTCCGGTGTGCTGGGCTGTGGTGCTGGGGAGCCGAGTGGACAGGCTCTGCTGGGGAGCGGAGTGAACAGGCTCTGATGGAGAGCCATGCGGGCTGTGGTGCTGGGAAGACCCGTGTGCTGTGCTTGGGAGCCGGTTGAGCTGGGCTGGGAAGCCCCGTGTGCTGTGCTGGGGGACCCCGTGTGCTGTGCTGGGGAGCCTGGTGTGCTGGGCTGTGGTGCTGAGGAGCCGTGTAGACAGGCTCTGCTGGGGAGCCATTCGGGCTGTGGTGCTGGGGGGCCCCGTGTGCTGTGCTGGGGAGCCCGGTGTGCTGGGCTGTGGTGCTGGGGAGCCGTGTAGAAAGGCTCTGCTGCGGAGCGCTGTGAACAGGCTCTGATGGAGAGCCAGGCGGGCTGGTGTGCTGGGGGCCCGCGTGTGCTGTGCTGGGGAGCCCGTTGAGCTGGGCTGGGTAGCCCGGTGTGCAGGGCTGTGGTGCTGGGGAGCCGTGTAGACAGGCTCTTATGGAGAGCAAGGCGGGCTGTGGTGCTGGGGGGCCCCGTGTGCTGTGCTGGCGAGCCCGTTGAGCTGGGCTTCGGAGCCCGGTGTGTTGGGCTGTGGTGCGGGGGAGCCGTGTGGACAGGCTCTGCTGGGGAGTGGTTTGAACAGGCTCTGCTGGATAGCCAGGTGGGCTGTGGTGCTGGGGCCCCCGTGTGCTTTGCTGCGGAGCCCGTTGAGCTGGGATGTCGAGCCCGGTGTGCTGGGCTGTGGTGCTGGGGAGCCGTGTGGACAGGCTCTGCTGGGGAGCCGTGTGGACAGGCTCTGCTGGCGAGTGGTTTGAACAGGCTCTGCTGGATAGCCAGGCGGGCTTTGGTGCTGGGAAGCCCCGTGTGCTTTGCTGGGGAGCCCGTTGAGTTGGGCTGGGGAGCCCGGTGTGGTGGGCTGTGGTGCTGGGGAGCCGTGTGGACAGGCTCTGCTTGGGAGAGTGTTGAACACGATCTGATGGAAAGCCAGGCGGGCTGTGGTTCTGGGGGGCCCCGTGTGCTGTGCTGGGGAGCCCGGTGTGCTGGGCTGTGGTGCTGGGGAGCCGTGTGGACAGGCTCTGCTGGGGAGCCGTGTGGACAGGCTCTGCTGGGGAGCGGTGTGAAAAGGCACTGATGGAGAGCCAGGCGGGCTGTGTTGCTGGGGGCCCCCATGGGCTGTGCTGGTGGCCACGGTGAGCTGGGCTGGGGAGCGCGTTGAGCCTGGCTGGGGAGCCCGGTGTGCTGGGCTTTGGTGCTGGGGAGCCGTGTCGAGAGGCTCTTCTGGGGAGTGGTCTGAACTGGCTCTGCTGGGGAGCTGAGTGAACAGCCTCTGATGGAGAGCCAGGCGGGCTATGGTGCTGGGAAGCTCCGTGTGCTGTCCTGGGGAGCCCGTTGAGTTGGGCTGGGGAGCCCGGTGTGGTGGGCTGTGGTGCTGGGGAGCCGTGTGGACAGGCTCTGCTGGGGAGAGGGTTGAACAGGATCTGATGGAGGGACAGGGGGGCTGTGGTGCTGGGGGGCGCCGTGTGCTGTGCTGGGGATCTCGTTGAGCTGGGCTGGGTAGCCCGGCGTGCTGGTCTGTGGTGCTGGAGAGCCGTGTGGACAGGCTCTGCTCGGGAGTGGTTTGAACAGGCTCTGCTCGAGAGCCAGGCGGGCTGTGGTGCTGGGGGGTCCCGTGTGCTGTGCTGGGGAGCCCGGTGAACTTGGCAGAGGAGCCCGGTGAGCAGGGCTGTGGTGCTGGGTAGCCGTGTAGACAGGCTCTGCTGGCGAGTGGTTTGAACAGGCTCTTCTGGAGAGCCAGGCAGGCTGTGGTGCTGGGGGGCCCCGTGTGCTGTGCTGGGGAGCCCGGTGTGCTGGGCTGTGGTGCTGGGGAGCCGTGTGGACAGGCTCTGCTGGGGAGAGGTTTGAACAGGCTCTGATGGAGAGACAGGCGGGCTGTGGTTCAGGGGAGCCCGGTGAGCTGTGCTGGGGGCCTCCGTGTGCTGCGCTGGGGAGCCGGGTGAGCAGCGCTGGGGAGCCCGGTGTGCTGGGCTGTGGTGCTGGGGAGCAGCGTGGAAAGGCTTTGCTGGGGAGCGGTGTGAACAGGCTCTGATGGAGCCCCATGCGGGCTGTGGTGCTGGGGGGCCCCGTGTGCTGGGCTGGGGAGCCCGGTGTGCTGGGCTGTGCTGCTGGGGAACCATTTGGACAGGCTCTGCTGGGGAGTGGTTTGAACAGGCTCTGATTGAAAGCCAGGCGGGCTGTGTTGCTGGGGGCCCCCGTGTGCTGTGCTGGGGATCCCGGTGTGTTGGGCTGTGGTGCTGGGGAGCCGTGTGGATAGGCTCTGCTGATGAGAGTTTTGTACAGGCTCTAATGGAGAGCCAGGCGGGCTGTTGTGCTGGGGGGCCCCGTGTGCAGTGCTGGAGAGCCCGGTGAGCTGGGCTGTGGTGCTGGGGAGCCGTGTGGACAGGCTCTGCTGGGGAGCGGTGTGAAATGGCTCTGATGGAGAGCCAGGCGGGCTGGGGTGCTGGGGGCCCGTGTGTGCTGGCGAGCCCGTTGAGCTGTGCTGGGGAGCCTGGTGTGCAGGGCTGTGGTGCTGGGGAGCCGTGTAGACAGGCTCTTATGGAGAGCCAGGCAAGCTGTGGTGCTGGGGGGCCCCGTGTGCTGTGCTGGGGAGCCCGTTGAGTTGGGCTTCGGAGCCCGGTGTGTTGGGCTGTGGTGCGGGGGAACCGTGTGGACAGGCTCTGCTGGGGAGTGGTTTGAGCAGGCTCTGCTGGATAGCCAGGCGGGCTGTGGTGCTGGGGCCCCCGTGTGCTTTGCTGCGGAGCCCGTTGAGCTGGGATGTCGAGCCCGGTGTGCTGGGCTGTGGTGCTGGGGAGCCGTGTGGACAGGCTCTGCTGGGGAGCCGTGTGGACAGGCTCTGCTGGCGAGTGGTTTGAACAGGCTCTGCTGGATAGCCAGGCGGGCTTTGGTGCTGGGAAGCCCCGTGTGCTTTGCTGGGGAGCCCGTTGAGTTGCGCTGGGGAGCCCGGTGTGGTGGGCTGTGGTGCTGGGGAGCCGTGTGGATAGGCTCTGTTTTGGAGAGTGTTGAACAGGATCTGATGGAGAGCCAGGCGGGCTTTGGTGCTGGGGGGCCCCGTGTGCTGTGCTGGGGAGCCCGGTGTGCTGGGCTGTGGTGCTGGGGAGCCGTGTTGACAGGCTCTGCTGGGGAGCCGTGTGGACAGGCTCTGCTGGGGAGCGGTGTGAAAAGGCTCTGATGGAGAGCCATGCGGGCTGTGGTTCTGGGGGTCCCATGTGCTCTGCTGGGGAGCCCGGTGAGCTTGGCTGGGGAGCCCGGTGTTCTGGGCTGTGGTGCTGGGGAGCCGTGTAGACAGGCTCTGCTCGGAGTGGTGTAAACAGGCTCTGATGGAGAGCCAGGCGGGCTGTGGTTCTGGGGGCCCCCATGGGCTGTGCTGGGGGCCACGGTGAGCTGGGCTGGGGAGCGCGTTTAGCCTGGCTGGGGAGCCCGGTGTGCTGGGCTTTGGTGCTGTTGGGCCGTGTCGACAGGCTCTTCTGGGGAGTGGTCTGAACAGGCTCTGCTGGGGAGCGGAGTGAACAGGCTCTGATGGAGAGCCAGGCGGGCTATGGTGCTGGGAAGCCCCGTGTGCTGTGCTGGGGAGCCCGTTTAGTTGGGCTGGGAAGCCCCGTGTGCTGTGCTGGGGAGCCCGGTGAGCTGGGCAGAGGAGCCCGGTGAGCTGGGCTGTGGTGCTGGGTAGCCGTGTAGACAGGCTCTGCTCGGGAGTGGTTTGAACAGGCTCTGCTCGAGAGCCAGGCGGGCTGTGGTGCTGGGAAGCCCCGTGTGCTGTGCTGGGGGCCCCCGTGTGCTGTGCTGGGGAGCCCGGTGTGCTGGGCTGTGGTGCTGGGGAGCCGAGTTGACAGGCTCTGCTGGGGAGCGGAGTGAACAGGCTCTGATGGAGAGCCATGCGGGCTGTGGTGCTGGGAAGACCCGTGTGCTGTGCTTGGGAGCCGGTTGAGCTGGGCTGGGAAGCCCCGTGTGCTTTGCTGGGGGACCCCGTGTGCTGTGCTGGGGAGCCCGGTGTGCTGGGCTCTGGTGCTGAGGAGCCGTGTAGACAGGCTCTGCTGGGGAGCCATTCGGGCTGTGGTGCTGAGGGGCCCCGTGTGCTGTGCTGGGGAGCCCGGTGTGCTGGGCTGTGGTGCCGGGGAGCCGTGTAGAAAGGCTCTGCTGCGGAGCGCCTTGAACAGGCTCTGATGGAGAGCCAGGCGGGCTGGGGTGCTGGGGGCCCGCGTGTGCTGTGCTGGGGAGCCCGTTGAGCTGGGCTGGGGAGCTCGGTGTGCTGGGCTGTTGTGATGGGGAGCCGTGTAGACAGGCTCTGAAGGAGAGCAAGGCGGGCTGTAGTGCTTGGGGCCCCCGTGTGCTGCGCTGGGGAGCCCGGTGTGCTGGGCTGTTGTGATGGGGAGCGGTGTAGACAGGCTCTGCTGGGGAGCGGTGTGAAAAGGCTCTGATGGAGAGCCAGGCGGGCTGTGATGGTGGGGGCCCCCGTGTGCTGTGCTGGGGAGCCCGGTGTGCTGGGCTTTGGTGCTGGGGAGCCGTGTGGACAGGCTCTGCTTCGGAAAAGGTTGAACAGGCTCTGATCGTGAGCCAGGCGCGCTGTGGTTCAGGGGAGCCCGGTCAGCTTTGCTGGGGACCCCCGTGTGCTGTGCTGGGGAGTCGGGTGAGCAGGGCTGGGGAGCCCGGTGTGCTGGGCTGTGGTGCTGGGGAGCCAAGGGGACAGGCTCTTCTGGGCAGTGGTTTGAACAGGCTCTGATTGAGAGCCAGGCGGGCTGTGTTACTGGGGGCCCCCGTGTGCTGTGCTGGGGATCCCGGTGTGCTGGGCTGCGGTGCTGGGGAGCCGTGTGGACGGGCTCTTCTGAGGAGAGTTTTGTACAGGCACTGATGGAGAGCCAGGCGAGCTGTGGTGCTGGGGGGCCCCGTGTGCTTTGCTGGGCAGCCCTGTGAGCTTGGCTGGGGAGCCCGGTGTGTTGGGCTTGGGAGCCCGGTGTGCTGGGCTGTGGTACTGGGGAGCCGTGTGGACAGGCTCTTCTGGGGAGTGGTTTGAACAGGCTCTGCTGGGGAGCGGAGTGAACAGGCTCTGATGGAGAGCCAGGTGGGCTTTGGTGCTGGGGAGCCCCGTGTGCTGTGCTGGGCAGCCCGTTGAGTTGGGCTGGGGAGCCCGGTGTGGTGGGCTGTGGTGCTGGGGAGCCGTGTGGACAGGCTCTGCTGGGGAGAGGGTTGAACAGGATCTGATGGAGAGCCAGGCGGCTGTGGTGCTGGGGGGCCCCGTGTGCTTTGCTGGGGATCTCGTTGAGCTGGGCTGGGGAGCTCGGTGTGCTGGGCTGTGCTGCTGGGTTGCCGTGTGGACAGGCTCTGCTGGGGAGTGGTTTGAACAGGCTCGGATGGAGAGCCAGGCGGGCTGTGGTGGTGGGGCCCCCGTGTGCTGTGCTGGGGAGCCCTGTGAGCTGGGCTGAGGAGCCCGGTTTGCTGGGCTGGGGAGCCCGGTGTGCTGGGCTGTGGTGCTGGGGAGCCGTGTGGAAAGGCTCTTCTGGCGAGTGGTTTGAACAGGGTCTGCTGGGGAGCGGAGTGAACAGGCTCTGATGGAGAGCCAGGCGGGCTTTTGTGCTGGGAAGCCCCGTGTGCTGTGCTGGGGGGCCCCGTGTGCTGTGCTGGGGAGCCCGTTGAGCTGGGCTGGGGAGCCCGGTGTGCTGGGCTGTGGTGCTGGGGAGCCGTGTGTACAGGCTCTGCTGGGGAGTGGTTTAAACAGGCTCTGCTGGGCAGCGGAGTGAACAGTCTCTGATGGAGAGCCAGGCGGGCTGTGGTGCTGGGGGGCCCCGTGTGCTGTGCTGGGGATCTCGTTGAGCTGGGCTGGGGAGCCCGGTGAGGTGGGCTGGGGAGACTGGTGTGCTTTGTTCTGCTGCTGGGGAGCCGTGTTGACAGGCTCAGCTGGCGAGAGGTTTGAACAGGCTCTGCTGGAGACCCAGGCGGGCTGTGGTGCTGTGGTGCCCCGTGTGCTGTGCTGGGGAGCCCGGTGTGCTCTGCTGTGGTGCTGCGGAGCCGTGTGGACAGGCTCTGTTGTGGAGCCGTGTGGACAGGCTCTGCTGCTGAGCGGTGTGACCAGGCTCTGATGGAGAGCCAGGCGGGCTTTGGTGCTGGGGGGCCCCGTGTGCTGTGCTGGGGATCTCGTTGAGCTGGGCTGGGGAGCCCGGTGTGCTGGGCTGTGGTGCTGGGGAGCCGTGTGGACAGGCTCGTCTGGGGAGTGGTTTGAACAGGCTCTGCTCGAGTGCCAGGCGGGCTGTGGTGCTGGGGGGCCCCGTGTGCAGTGCTGGGGAGCCCGGTGAGCTGGGCTGGGGAGCCCGGTCTGCTGGGCTGTGGTGCTGGGGAGCCGTGTAGACAGGCTCTGCTGCGGAGCGCTGTGACCAGGCTCTGATGGAGAGCCAGGCGGGCTGTGGTGCTGGGGGGCCCCGTGTGCTGTGCTGGGGAGCCCGGTGAGCTGGGCTGGGGAGCCCGGTGTGCTGGGCTGTTGTGCTGGGGAGCCGTGTAGACAGGCTCTGCTGTGGAAGGGTGTGACAAGGCTCTGATGGAGAGCCAGGCGGGCTGTGGTTCTGGGGGGCCCCGTGTGCTTTCCTGGGGAGCCCGGTGAGAAGGGCTTGGGAGCCTGGTGTGCTGGGCTGTTCTGTTGGGTAGCCGTGTAGACAGGCTCTGCTGGGGAGCGGTGTGAAGAGGCTCTGATGGAGAGCCAGGCGGGCTGTGGTGCTGGGAAGCCCCGTGTGCTCTGCTGGGGAGCCCGGTGTGCTCTGCTGTGGTGCTGCGGAGCCGTGTGGACAGGCTCTGCTGGGCAGCCGTGTGGACAGGCTCTGCTGCTGAGCGGTGTGACCAGGCTCTGATGGAGAGCCAGGCCGGCTTTGGTGCTGGGGGGCCCCGTGTGCTGTGCTGGGGATCTCGTTGAGCTGGGCTGGGGAGCCCGGTCTGCTGGGCTGTGGTGCTGGGGAGCCGTGTAGACAGGCTCTGCTGCGGAGCGCTGTGACCAGGCTCTGATGGAGAGCCAGGCGGGCTGTGGTGCTGGGGGGCCCCGTGTGCTGTCCTGGGGAGCCCGGTGAGCTGGGCTGTGCTGCTGGGGAGCCGTGTGGACCGGCTCTGGTGGGGAGTGGTTTGAACAGGCTCTGCTGGAGAGCCAGGTGGGCTGTGGTGCTGGGCGCCCCCGTGTGCTGTGCTGGGGAGCCCTGTGTGCTGTGCTGGGGAGCCCGGTGTGCTGGGCTGTGCTGCTTGGGAGCCGTGTGGACAGGCTCTGCTGGGGAGCGGTGTGAACAGGCTCTGCTGGGGAGCCAGGCGGACGTTGGTGCTGGGGGCCCCCGTGTGCTGTGCTGGGGAGCCCGTTGAGCTGGGCTGGGGAGCCCGGTTTGCTGGGCTGTGGTGCTGGGGAGCCGAGTGGACAGGCTCTGCTCTGGAGTGGTTTGAACAGGCTCTGCTGGAGAGCCAGGCGGGCCGTGGTGCTGGGGGCCCCCGTGTGCTGTGCTGGGGAACCCGCTGTGCTGGGCTGGGGAGCCCGGTGTCCTGGGCTGTGCTTCTTGGGAGCCGTGTGGAAAGGATCTGCTGGGGAGCGGTTTGAACAGGCTCTGCTGGAGAGCCAGTTGGGCTGTGTTGCTGGGGGCCCTCGTGTGCTGTGCTGGGGAGCCCGGTGTGCTGGGCTGTGGTGCTGGGGAGCCGTGTGCACAGGCTCTGCTAAGGAGTGGTGTGAACAGGCTCTGATGGAGAGCCAGGCTTGCTTTTTTGCTGGGGGGCCCCGTGTGCTGTGCTGGGGAGCCCGTTGAGCTGGGATGGGGAGCGCGGTGTGCTGGGCTGTGGTGCTGGGGGGTCCCGTGTGCTGTGCTGCGGAGCCCGGTGAGATCGGCTGTGGAGCCTGGTGTGCTGGGCTGTGCTGCTGGGGAGCCGTGTGGACAGGCTCTGCTGGGGAGCGGAGTGACGAGGCTCTGCTGGAAAGCCAGGTGGGCTGAGGTGCTGGGGGGCCCCGTGTGCTGTGCTGGGGAGCCCGGTGAGCTGGGCTTGGGAGGCCAGTGTGCTGGGCTGTGCTGCTGGGGAGCCGTGTGGACCGGCTCTGCTTGGGAGTGGTTTGAACAGGCTCTGCTGGAGAGCGAGGCGCGCCGTGGTGCTGGGGGCCCCCGTGTGCTTTGCTGGGGAGCCCGGTGAGCTGGGCTTGGGAGGCCAGTGTGCTGTTCTGTGCTACTGAAGAGCCGTGTGGACCGGGTCTGCTGGGGAGCGGTGTGAACAGGCTCTGCTGGAGAGCCAGGCGGGCTGTGCTGCGGTGTGCTGGGGTGTGCTGCTTGGGAGCCGTGTAGACAGGCTCTGCTGGGGAGCGGTGTGAACAGGCTCTGATTGAGAGCCAGGCGGGCTGTGGTGCTGGGGGCCTCCGTGTGCTCTGCAACGGTGCCCGGTGAGAAGGGCTGGGGAGCCCGGTGTGCTGGGCTGTGCTGCTGGGGAGCCGTGTGGACAGGCTTTGCTGGGGAGCGGTGTGAACCGGCTCTGATGGAGAACAAGGCGCGCTGTGGTGCTGGGGGCCCCGGTGTGCTGTGCTGGGGAGCCCGGTGACCTGGGCTGGGGAGCCCGGTGTTCTGGGATGTGGTGCTGGGGAGCCGTGTGAACAGGCTCTGCTGGAGACCTAGGCGGGCTGTGGTGCTGGGGGCCCCCGTGTCATGTGCTGGGTAGCCCGGTGAGCTGGGCTGGGGAGCCCGGTGTGCTGGGCTGTGCTGCTGGGGAGCCGTGTGGACAGGCTCATCTGGGGAGCGATGTGAACAGGCTCTGATGGTGAGCCAGGCTGGCTGTGGTGCTGGAGGCCCCCGTGTGCTGTGCTGGGGAGCACGGTGAGCTGGGCTGGGGAACCCGGTGTGCTGGGCTGTGCTGCTGGGGAGCCGTGTGGACAGGCTCTGCTGGGGACTGGTTTGAACAGACTTTGCTGGAGAGCCAGGCGGGCTGTGGTGCTGAGGGGCCCCGTGAGCTGTGCTGGGGAGCCCCATGTGCTGGGCTGGGGAGCCCGGTGTGCTGGGCTGTGCTGCTGGGGAGCCGTGTAGAAAGGCTCTGCTGGGGAGCGGTGTGAACAGGCTCTGATGGTGAGCCAGGCTGGCTGTGGTGCTGGGGGCAACCGTGTGCTGTGCTGGGGAGCCCGGTGAGCTTTGCTGGGGAGCCCGGTGTCCTGGGCTGTGCTGCTGGGGAGCCGTGTAGACAGGCTCTGCTGGGGAGCGGAGTGAACAGGCTCTGATGGAGAGCCAGGCGGGCTGTGATGCTGGGGGCCCCGGTGTGCTGTGCTTGGGAGACCAGTGTGCTGGGCTGTGGTGCTGGGGAGCCCGGTGTGCTGGGCTCTGGTGCTGGGGAACCGTGTAGACAGGCTCTGCTGGGGAGCGGTTTGAACAGGCTCTGATGGAGAGCCAGGCGGGCTGTGGTGCTGGGTGGCAACGTGTGCTGTGCTGGGGAGCCCGGTGTGCTGGGCTGTGGTGCTGGGGAGCCGTGTGGACAGGCTCCGCTGGGGAGTGGTGTGAATAGGCTCTGATGGAGAGCCAGGCTTGCTGTGGTGCTGGGGGGCCCAGTGTGCTGTGCTGGGGAGCCCGTTGAGCTGGGCTGGGTAGCCCGGTGTCCTGGGCTGTTCTGCTGGGGAGCCGTGTGGACAGGCTCTTCTGGGGAGCGGTGTGGACAGGCTCTGCTGGAGAGCCAGGCGGGCTATGGTGCTGGGGGCCCCCGTGTGCTGTGCTGGGGTGCCCGGTGTGCTGGGCTGTGGTGCTGGGGAGCCGTGTGGACAGACTCTGCTGGGGAGTGGTGTGAACAGGCTCTGATGGAGAACCAGGCGGGCTGTGGTGCTGGGGGCCCTCGTGTGCTGTGCTGGGGAGCCCGGTGAGATGGGCTGGGGAGCCCGGTGTGCTGGGCTGGGGAGCCCGGTGTGCTGGGCTGTGCTGCTGGGGAGCCGTGTGGACAGGCTCTGCCTGAGAGCGGTGTGAATAGGCTCTGCTGGAGAACCAGGCGGGCTGTGGTGCTGGGGGCCCTCGTGTGCTGTGCTGGGGAGCCCGGTGAGATGGGCTGGGGAGCCCGGTGTGCTGGGCTGTGGTGCTTGCGAACCGTGAAGACATGCTTTGCTGGGGAGCGGTGTGAAAAGGCTCTGATGGAGAGCCAGGCGGGCTGTGGTGCTGGGGGCCCCTGTGTGCTGTGCTCGGAAGCCTGTTGAGCTGGGCTGGGGAGCCCGGTGTGCCGGGCTGTGGTGCTTGCGAACCGTGTAGACAGGCTCTGCTGGGGAGCGGTGTGAACAGGCTCTGATGGAGAGCCAGGCGGGCTGTGGTGCTGGGGGGCCCCGTGTGCTTTGCTGGGGGGCCCGGTGAGGTGGGCTGGGGAGACTGGTGTGCTTTGTTCTGCTGCTGGGGAGCCGTGTTGACAGGCTCAGCTGGCGAGAGGTTTGAACAGGCTCTGCTGGAGACCCAGGCGGGCTGTGGTGCTGTGGTGCCCCGTGTGCTGTGCTGGGGAGCCCGGTGTGCTCTGCTGTGGTGCTGCGGAGCCGTGTGGACAGGCTCTGTTGTGGAGCCGTGTGGACAGGCTCTGCTGCTGAGCGGTGTGACCAGGCTCTGATGGAGAGCCAGGCGGGCTGTGGTGCTGGGGGGCCCCGTGTGCTGTGCTGGGGAGCCCGTTGAGCTGGGCTGGGGAGCCCGCTGTGCTGGGCTGTGGTGCTGGGGATCCGAGTGGACAGGCTCTTTTGGGGAGTGGTTTGAACAGGCTCTGCTGGGGAGCCAGGCTGGCTGTGGTGCTGGGGGCCCCCGTGTGCTGTGCTGGGGGCCCCCTTGTGCTGTGCTGGGGGCCCCCGTGTGCTGTGCTGGGGAGCCCCGTGTGCATGGCTGTGCTGCTGGGGAGCCGTGTGGACAGGCTCTGCTGGGGAGCCAGGCGGGCTGTGGTGCTGGGGGCCCTCGTGTGCTGTGCTGGGGAGCCCGGTGAGCTGGGCTGGGGTGCCCGGTGTGCTGGGCTGTGGTGCTTGTGAACCGTGAAGACATGCTCTGCTGGGGAGCGGTGTGAACAGGCTCTGATGGAGAACCAGGCGGGCTGTGGTGCTGGTGGCCCCCGTGTCCTGTGCTGGGGAGCCCGGTGTTCTGGGCTGTGCTGCTGGGGAGCCGTGTGAATAGGCTCTGCTGGAGAGCCAGGCGGGCTGTGGTGCTGGGGGCCCTCGTGTAATGTGCTGGGGAGCCCGGTGAGCTGGACTAGGGAGCCCGGTGTGATGGGCTGTGGTGCTTGCGAACCATGAAGACATGCTCTTCTGGGGAGCGGTGTGAACAGGCTCTGATGGAGAGCCAGGCGGGCTGTGGTGCTGGGGGGCCCCTTGTGCTGTGCTGCGGAGCCCGTTGAGCTGGGCAGGGGAGCCCGGTGTGGTGGGCTGTGGTGCTGGGGAGCCCGGTGTCCTGGGCTTTGGTGCTGGGGAGCCGTGTAGACAGGCTCTGCTGGGGAGCCATTCGGGCTGCGGTGCAGGGGGGCCCCGTGTGCTGTGCTGGGGTGCCCGGTGTGCTTGGCTGGGGAGCCCGTTGTGCTGGGCTGTGGTGCTGCCCAACCGTGTAGAAAGGCTCTGCTGGGGGGCCCCTTGTGCTGTGCTTGGGAGCCCGGTGAGCTGGGCTGGTGAGCCCGTTGTGCTGGGCTGTGCTGCTGGGGAGCCGAGTGGACAGGCTCTGTTGGGGAGTGGTTTGAACAGGCTCTGTTGGAGAGCCAAGCGGGCTGCGGTGCTGGGTGCCCCCCTGTGCTGTGCTGGGGAGCCCGGTGAGCTGGGCTGGGGAGCCCGGTGTGTTGGGCTGTGTTGCTGGGGAGCCGTGTGGACAGGCTCTACTGGGGAGCGTTGTGAAAACGTTCTGATGGATAGCCAGGCGGGCTGTGGTGGTGGGGGGCCCCGTGTGCTGTGCTGGGGAGCCCGGTGAGCTGTGCTGGGGGGCCCCGTGTGCTGTGCTGGGGAGCCCGGTGAGCAGGGCTTGGGAGCCCTGTGTGCTGGGCTGTGGTGCGGGGGAGCAGTGTGGAAAGGCTCTGCTGGGGAGCGGTGTGAACAGGCTCTGATGGAGCGCCAGGCGGGCTGTGATGCTGGGGGCCACCTTTTGCTGTGCTTGGGAGCCCGGTGAGCTATGCTGGGTAGCCCGTTGTGCTGGGCTGTGCTGCTGGGGAGCCGTGTGGACAGGCTCTGCTGGGGAGCGGTTTGAACAGGCTCTGCTGGAGAGCCAGGCGGGCTGTGGTGCTGGGGGCCCCCGTGTGCTGGGCTGGGGAGCCCGGTGTGCTGGGCTGTGGTGCTGGGGGCCCCGGTGTGCTGTGATGGGGAACCCGGTGAGCTGGGCTGGGGAGCCCGGTGTGCAGGGTTGTTGTGCTGGGGAGCCATGTGGACAGGCTCTGCTGAGGAGCGGTGTGGACAGGCTCTGATGGAGAGCCAGGCGCGCTGTGGTGCTGGGGGGCCCCTTGTTCTGTGCTGAGGAGCCCGTTGAGCTGGCCTGGGTATCCCGGTGTGCTGGGCTGTGCTGCTGGGGAGCCGTGTGGACAGGCTCTGCTGGGGAGCCAGGCCGGCATTGGTGCTGGGGGGCCCGGTGTGCTGTGATGGGGAGCCCGGTGTGCTGGGCTGTGGGGCTGGGGAGCCGTGTAGACAGGCTCTGCTGCGGAGCGGTGTGAACAGGGTCTGATGGAGAGCCAGGCGGGCTGTGGTGCTGGGGACCCCCGTGTGTTTTGCTGGGGAGCCCGGTGAGCTGGGCTGGGGAGCCCGGTGTGCTGGGCTTTTGTTCTGGGGGGCCGTGTAGACAGGCTCTGCTGCGGAGCGCTGTGAAAAGGCTCTGATGGAGAGCCAGGCGGGCTGTGGTGCTGTGGGCCCCCGTGTGCTGTACTCGGGAGCCCAGTGGGCTGGGCTGGGGAGCCCGGTGTGCTTGGCTGTGGTGCTGGGAAGCCGTGTGGACAGGCTATGCTGGGGAGACGGTTGAAAAGGGTCTGCTGGATAGCCAGGCGGGCTGTGGTGCTGGGAAGCCCCGTGTGCTGTGTTGGGTTGCCCAGTGAGCTGGGCTGGGGAGCCCGGTGTGCTTGGCTGTGGTGCTGGGGAGCCGTGTGGACAGGCTCTGCTGGGGAGCGGTGTGAACAGGCCATGATGGAGAGCCAGGCGGGATGTGGTGCTGGCGGGCCCCGTGTGCTGTGCTGGGGAGCCCGGTGAGCTGGGCTGGGGAGCGTAGTGTGCTGGGCTGAGGTGCTGGGGAGCCGTGTAGACAGGCTCTGCTGGGGAGCGGTGTGAAGAGGCTCTGATGGAGAGCCAGGCGGGCTGTGGTGCTGGTAAGCCCCGTGTGCTGTGCTGGGGGGCCCCGTGTGCTGTGCTGGGGAGCCCGTTGAGCTGGGCTGGGGAGCCCGGTGTGCTGGGCTGTTGTGCTGGGGAGCCGTGTGGACAGACTCTTCTGGGGAGTGGTTTGAACAGGCTCTGCTGGGGAGCGGAGTGAACAGGCTCTGATGGAGAGCCAGGCGGGCTTTGGTGCTGGGGAGCCCCGTGTGCTGTGCTGGGCAGCCCGTTGAGTTGGGCTGGGGAGCCCGGTGTGGTGGGCTGTGGTGCTGGGGAGCCGTGTGGACAGGCTCTGCTGGGGAGAGGGTTGAACAGGATCTGATGGAGAGCCAGGCGGCTGTGGTGCTGGGGGGCCCCGTGTGCTTTGCTGGGGATCTCGTTGAGCTGGGCTTCGAAGCCCGGTGTGCTGGGCTGTGGTGCTGGAGAGCCTTGTGAACAGGCTCTGCTCGGGAGTGGTTTGAACAGGCTCTGCTCGAGAGCCAGGCGCGCTGTGGTGCTGGGGGGCCCCGTGTGCTGTGCTGGGGAGTCCGGTGAACTGGGCAGAGGAGCCCGGTGAGCTGGGCTGTGGTGCTGGGTAGCCGTGTAGACAGGCTCTGCTGGCGAGTGGTTTGAACAGGCTCTGCTGGAGAGTCAGGCGGGCTGTGGTGCTGGGGGGCCCCGTGTGCTGTTCTGGGGAGCCCGTTGAGCTGGGCTGTGGTTCTGGGTGGCCCCGTGTGCTGTGCTGGGGATCTCGTTGAGCTGGGCTGGGGAGCCCGGTGTGCTGGGCTGTGGTGCTGGGGAGCCGTGTAGACAGGCTCTGCTGGCGAGCCATTCGGGCTGTGGTGCTGGGGGGCCCCGTGTGCTGTGATGGGGAGCCCGGTGAGCTGGGCTGTGGAGCCCGGTGTGCTGGGCTGTGCTGCTGGGTTGCCGTGTGGACAGGCTCTGCTGGGGAGTGGTTTGAACAGGCTCGGATGGAGAGCCAGGCGGGCTGTGGTGCTGGGGGGCCCCGTGTGCTGTGCGGGGGAGCCCCGTGTGCTGGGCTGGGGAGCCCCGTGTGCTGGGCTGTGGTGCTGGGGAGCCCGTTGAGCTGGGCTGGGATGCCCGGTGTGTTGGGCTTTGGTGCTGGGGAGCCGTGTGGACAGGCTCTGCTGGCGAGTGGTTTGAAAAGGCTCTGCTGGATAGCCAGGCGGGCTGTGGTGCTGGGGGCCCCCGTGTGCTGTGCTGGGGAGCCCTGTGAGCTGGGCTGAGGAGCCCGGTGTGCTGGGCTGGGGAGCCCGGTGTGCTGGGCTTTGGTGCTGGGGAGCCGTGTGGAAAGGCTCTTCTGGCGAGTGGTTTGAACAGGGTCTGCTGGGGAGCGGAGTGAACAGGCTCTGATGGAGAGCCAGGCGGGCTTTTGTGCTGGGAAGCCCCGTGTGCTGTGCTGGGGGGCCCCGTGTGCTGTGCTGGGGATCTCGTTGAGCTGGGCTGGGGAGCCCGGTGTGCTGGGCTGTGGTGCTGGGGAGCCGTGTGGACAGGATCTGCTGGGGAGTGGTTTGAACAGGCTCTGATGGAGAGCCAGGCGGGCTGTGGTCCTGGGGGGCATCGTGTGCAGTGCTGGGCAGCCCGGTAAGCTGGGCTGGTTAGCCCGGTGTGCTGGGCTGTGGTGGTGGGGAGCCGTATAGACTGGCTCTGCTGCTGAGCGCTGTGACCAGGCTCTGATGGAGAGCCAGGCGGGCTGTGGTGCTGGGGGGCCCCGTGTGCTTTGCTGGGGGGCCCGGTGAGGTGGGCTGGGGAGACTGGTGTGCTTTGTTCTGCTGCTGGGGAGCCGTGTTGACAGGCTCAGCTGGCGAGAGGTTTGAACAGGCTCTGCTGGAGACCCAGGCGGGCTGTGGTGCTGTGGTGCCCCGTGTGCTGTGCTGGGGAGCCCGGTGTGCTCTGCTGTGGTGCTGCGGAGCCGTGTGGACAGGCTCTGCTGGGGAGCCGTGTGGACAGGCTCTGCTGCTGAGCGGTGTGACCAGGCTCTGATGGAGAGCCAGGCGGGCTTTGGTGCTGGGGGGCCCCGTGTGCTGTCCTGGGGAGCCCGGTGAGAAGGGCTTGGGAGCCTGGTGTGCTGGGCTGTTCTGTTGGGTAGCCGTGTAGACAGGCTCTGCTGGGGAGCGGTGTGAAGAGGCTCTGATGGAGAGCCAGGCGGGCTGTGGTGCTGGGAAGCCCCGTGTGCTGTGCTGGGGAGCCCGGTGTGCTGGGCTGTGGTGCTGGGGAGCCAGGTTGAAAGGCTCTGCTGGCGAGTGGTTTCAACAGGCTCTGCTGGGGGCCCCCGTGCTCTGTGCTGGGGGCCATGGTGAGCTGGGCTGGGGAGCCCGGTGTGCTGGGCTGTGGTGCTGGGTAGCCGTGTACACAGGCTCTGATGGAGAGCCAGGAGGGCTGTGGTGCTGGGGGGCCTTGTGGACAGGCTCTGTTGGGGAGTGGTTTGAACAGGCTCTGCTGGCGAGCCATTCGGGCTGTGGTGCTGGGGGGCCCCGTGTGCTGTGATGGGGAGCCCGGTGAGCTGGGCTGTGGATCCCGGTGTGCTGGGCTGTGCTGCTGGGTTGCCATGTGGACAGGCTCTGCTGCGGAGTGGTTTGAACACGCTCGGATGGAGAGCCAGGCGGGCTGTGGTGCTGGGGGGCCCCGTGTGCTGTGCTGGGGAGCCCGGTGTGCTGGGCTGGGGAGCCCCGTGTGCTGGGCTGTGGTGCTGGGGATCCCGTTGAGCTGGGCTGGGGAGCCCGGTGTGTTGGGCTTTGGTGCTGGGGAGCCGTGTGGACAGGCTCTGCTGGCGAGTGGTTTGAAAAGGCTCTGCTGGATAGCCAGGCGGGCTGTGGTGCTGGGGGCCCCCGTGTGCTGTGCTGGGGAGCCCTGTGAGCTGGGCTGAGGAGCCCGGTGTGCTGGGCTGGGGAGCCCGGTGTGCTGGGCTGTGGTGCTGGGGAGCCGTGTGGAAAGGCTCTGCTGGCGAGTGGTTTGAACAGGGTCTGCTGGGGAGCGGAGTGAACAGGCTCTGATGGAGAGCCAGGCGGGCTGTTGTTATGGGAAGCCCAGTGTGCTGTGGTGGGGGGCCCCGTGTGCTGTGCTGGGGAGCCCGTTGAGCTGGGCTGGGGAGCCCGGTGTGCTCTGCTGTGGTGCTGGGGAGCCGTGTGTACAGGCTCTGCTGGGGAGTGGTTTGAACAGGCTCTGCTGGGCAGCGGAGTGAAAAGGCTCTGATGGAGAGCCAGGCGGGCTGTGGTGCTGGGGGGCCCCGTGTGCTGTGCTGGGGATCTCGTTGAGCTGGGCTGGGGAGCCCGGTGTGCTGGGCTGTGGTGCTGGGGAGCCGTGTGGACAGGATCTGCTGGGGAATGGTTTGAACAGGCTCTGATGGAGAGCAAGGCCGGCTGTGGTGCTGGGGGGCCTCGTGTGCAGTGCTGGGCAGCCCGGTGAGCTGGGCTGGGCAGCCCGGTGTGCTGGGCTGTGGTGGTGGGGAGCCGTATAGACTGGCTCTGCTGCTGAGCGCTGTGACCGGGCTCTGATGGAGAGCCAGGCGGGCTGTGGTGCTGGGGGGCCCCGTGTGCTTTGCTGGGGGGCCCGGTGAGGTGGGCTGGGGAGACTGGTGTGCATTGTTCTGCTGCTGGGGAGCCGTGTTGACAGGCTCAGCTCGCGAGAGGTTTGAACAGGCTCTGCTTGAGAGCCAGGCGGGCTGTGGTGCTGGGGTGCCCCGTGTGCTGTGCTGGGGAGCCCGGTGAGCTGGGCTGTGCTGCTGGGGAGCCGTGTGGACAGGCTCTGCTGTGGAATGGTTTGAAATGGCTCTGATGGAGAGCCAGGCGGGCTGTGGTGCTGGGGGCTCCCGTGTGCTGTGCTGGGGAGCCCGGTGAGCTGGGCTGTGCTGCTGGGGAGCTGTGTGGAAAGGCTCTGCTGGGGAATGGTTTGAAATGGCTCTGATGGAGAGCCAGGCGGGCTGTGGTGCTGGGGGGCCCCTTGTGCCGTGCTGGGGGGCCCGGTGAGTTGGGCTGGGGAGCCCGGTGTTCTGGGCTGAGCTGCTGGGGAGCCGTGTGGACAGGGTCTGCTGGGAAGCGGTGTGAAAAGGCTCGTTTGGAGAGCCAGGCGGCCTGTGGTGCTGGGGGGCCCCCGTGTGCTGTGCTCGGTAGCCCGGTGAGCTGGACTGCGGGGCCCGGTGTGCGGGGCTGAGCTGCTGGGGTGCCGTGTGGACAGGGTATGCTTGGAAGCGGTGTTAACAGGCTCTGATGGAGACCCTGGCGGGCTGTGGTGCTGGGGGCCCCCGTGTGCTGTGCTCGGTAGCCCGGTGAGCTGGGCTGCGGATCCCGGTTTGCTGGGCTGAGCTGCTGGGGTGCCGTGTGGAAGGGGTCTGCTGGGAAGCGTTGTGAAAAGGCTCTGATGGAGAGCTAGGCAGGCTGTGGTGCTGGGGGGCCCCGTGTGCTGTGCTCGGAAGCCAGGTGAGCTGGGCTGTGGAGCCCGGTTTGCTGGGCTGTGGTGCTGGGGAGCCGTGCGCACAGGCTCTGCTGGGGAGTGGTTTGAACAGGCTCTGCTGGAGAGTCAGGCGGGCTGTGGTGCTGGGGGGCCCCGTGTGCTGTGCTGGGGAGCCCGTTGAGGTAGGCTGGGGAGCCCGGTGTTCTGGGCTGTGGTTCTGGGGAGTTGTGTGGACAGGTTCTTCTGGGGAGCGGTGTGAAATGGCTCTGTTGGAGAGCCAGGCGGGCTGTTGTGCTGGTGGCCCCCGTGTGCTATGTTGGGAGCCCGGTGTGCTTGGCCGGGGAGTCCGGTGTGCTGGGCTGGGGAGCCCGGTGTGCTGGGAAGTTGTGCTGGGGAGGCGTGTGGACAGGCTCTGCTGAGGAGCGGTGTGGACAGGCTCTGATGGAGACCCAGGCGGGCTGTGGTGCTGGGGGGCCCCGTGTTCTTTGCTGGGAACCCCGTTGAGCGTTGCTGGGGAGCCCGGTGTGCTCGGCTGTGGTGCTGGGGAGCCGTGTGGACAGGCTCTGCTGGGGAGCGGTGTGAACAGGCCATGATGGAGAGCCAGGCGGGATGTGGTGTTGGTGGCCCCCGTGTGCTG
>JAMOIN010002156.1:0-54981 GCA_024666655.1 Dascyllus trimaculatus | reverse complement strand
CTTCATATTTATCATATTTGAACAGCATCTGACGGTGAAACATGTTTGTAAACATTGATTTTGAAAAACTGCAGTCTACCTGTTTCTAATGCTCTAAAACAGCTTTTCGCGGGCTGAAAATGCCACTTTTGCCTCTCACTGTATTGAGTCAATTCCTTGATACAACGTGACTGGAAAAAGCCTTTGCCTTCATATTTATCATATTTGAACAGCATCTGACAGTGAAACATGTTTGTAAACATTGATTTTGAAAAACTGCAGTCTACCTGTTTCTAATGCTCTAAAACAGCTTTTCGCTGGCTGAAAATGCCACTTTTGCCACTCACTGTATGGAGTCAATTCCTTCATCCAACGTGACTGGAAACAGCTTTTGCCTTCATATCTATCATATTTGAACAACATCTGAAAGTGAAACATGTTTGTAAACATTGATTTTCAAATTGTGCACTGTTGCTATGTCTATTGCTCTAAAACAGCTTTTCGCGGGCTGAAAATGCCACTTTTGCCACTCACTGTATTGAGTCAATTCCTTCATACAACGTGACTGGAAACAGCTTTTGCCTTCATAACTATCATATTTGAACAGCATCTGACAGTGAAACATGTTTGTAAACATTGATTTTAAAATTGTGCACTGTTGCTATGTCTAATGTTCTAAAACAGCTTTTTGCGGGCTGAAAATGCCACTTTTGCCACTCACTGTATGGAGTCAATTCCTTGATACAATGTGACTGGAAACAGCTTTTGCCTTCATATTTATCATATTTGAACAGCATCTGACAGTGAAACATGTTTGTAAACATTGATTTTCAAATTGTGCACTGTTGCTATGTCTAATGCTCTAAAACAGCTTTTCGCGGGCTGAAAATGCCACTTTTGCCACTCACTGCATGGAGTCAATTCCTTGACACAACCTGACTGGAAACAGCTTTTGCCTTCATATTTATCATTTTTGAACAGCATCTGACAGTGAAACATGTTTGTAAACATTGATTTTCAAATTGTGCACTGTTGCTATGTCTAATGCTCTAAAACAGCTTTTCGCGGGCTGAAAATGCCACTTTTGCCACTCACTGCATGGAGTCAATTCCTTGACTCAACCTGACTGGAAACAGCTTTTGCCTTCATATTTATCATTTTTGAACAGCATCTGACAGTGAAACATGTTTGTAAACATTGATTTTGAAAAACTGCAGTCTTGCTGTTTCTAAAGCTGTAAAACAGCTTTTCGCCGGCTGAAAATGCCACTTTTGCCACTCACTGTATAGAGTGCATTACTTGATACAACGTGACTGGAAGCAGCTTTTGCCTTCATATTTATCATATTTGAACAGCATCTGACAGTGAAACATGTTTGTAAACATTGATTTTAAAAAAGTGCACTGTTGCTATTTCTAATGCTCTAAAACAGCTTTTCGCGGACTGAAAATGCCACTTTTGCCTCTCACTGTATTGAGTCAATTCCTTGATACAACGTGACTGGAAACAGCCTTTGCCTTCATATTTATCATATTTGAACAGCATCTGACAGTGAAACATGTTTGTAAATATTGATTTAAAAAACTGCAGTGTAGCTGTTTGTCATGCTCTATAACAGCTTTTCGCGGGCTGAAAATGCCACTTTTGCAACTCACAGTATTGAGTCAATTCCTTCATCCAACGTGACTGGAAACAGCTTTTGCCTTCATATCTATCATATTTGAACAGCATCTGACAGTGAAACATGTTTGTAAACATTGATTTTCAAATTGTGCGCTGTTGCTATGTCTAATGTTCTAAAACAGCTTTTCGCGGGCTGAAAATGCCACTTTTGCCACTCACTGTATGGAGTAAATTCCTTGATACAACATGACTGGAAACAGCTTTTGCCTTCATATCTATCATATTTGAACAGCATCTGACAGTGAAACATGTTTGTAAACATTGATTTTAAAAAAGTGCACTGTTGCTATTTCTAATGCTCTAAAACAGCTTTTCGCGGGCTGAAAATGCCACTTTTGCCTCTCACTGTATTGAGTCAATTCCTTGATACAACGTGACTGGAAAAAGCCTTTGCCTTCATATTTATCATATTTGAACAGCATCTGACAGTGAAACATGTTTGTAAATATTGATTTTGAAAAACTGCAGTCTACCTGTTTCTAATGCTCTAAAACAGCTTTTCGCTGGCTGAAAATGCCACTTTTGCCACTCACTGTATGGAGTCAATTCCTTCATCCAACGTGACTGGAAACAGCTTTTGCCTTCATATCTATCATATTTGAACAGCATCTGACAGTGAAACATGTTTGTAAACATTGATTTTCAAATTGTGCACTGTTGCTATGTCTATTGCTCTAAAACAGCTTTTCGCGGGCTGAAAATGCCACTTTTGCCACTCACTGTATTGAGTCAATTCCTTCATACAACGTGACTGGAAACAGCTTTTGCCTTCATAACTATCATATTTGAACAGCATCTGACAGTGAAACATGTTTGTAAACATTGATTTTCAAATTGTGCACTGTTGCTATGTCTAATGTTCTAAAACAGCTTTTTGCGGGCTGAAAATGCCACTTTTGCCACTAACTGTATGGAGTCAATTCCTTGATACAATGTGACTGGAAACAGCTTTTGCCTTCATATTTATCATATTTGAACAGCATCTGACAGTGAAACATGTTTGTAAACATTGATTTTCAAATTGTAAACTGTTGCTATGTCTATTGCTCTAAAACAGCTTTTCGCGGGCTGAAAATGCCACTTTTGCCACTCACTGCATGGAGTCAATTCCTTGACACAACCTGACTGGAAACAGCTTTTGCCTTCATATTTATCATTTTTGAACAGCATCTGACAGTGAAACATGTTTGTAAACATTGATTTTCAAATTGTGCACTGTTGCTATGTCTAATGCTCTAAAACAGCTTTTCGCGGGCTGAAAATGCCACTTTTGCCACTCACTGCATGGAGTCAATTCCTTGACTCAACCTGACTGGAAACAGCTTTTGCCTTCATATTTATCATTTTTGAACAGCATCTGACAGTGAAACATGTTGTAAACATTGATTTTGAAAAACTGCAGTCTTGCTGTTTCTAAAGCTGTAAAACAGCTTTTCGCAGGCTGAAAATGCCACTTTTGCCACTCACTGTATAGAGTGCATTACTTGATACAACGTGACTGGAAACAGCTTTTGCCTTCATATTTATCATATTTGAACAGCATCTGACAGTGAAACATGTTTGTAAACATTGATTTTAAAAAAGTGCACTGTTGCTATTTCTAATGCTCTAAAACAGCTTTTCGCGGGCTGAAAATGCCACTTTTGCCTCTCACTGTATTGAGTCAATTCCTTGATACAACGTGACTGGAAACAGCCTTTGCCTTCATATTTTTCATATTTGAACAGCATCTGACAGTGAAACATGTTTGTAAATATTGATTTTGAAAAACTGCAGTCTACCTGTTTCTAATGCTCTAAAACAGCTTTTCGCTGGCTGAAAATGCCACTTTTGCCACTCACTGTATGGAGTCAATTCCTTCATCCAACGTGACTGGAAACAGCTTTTGCCTTCATATCTATCATATTTGAACAGCATCTGACAATGAAACATGTTTGTAAACATTGATTTTCAAATTGTGCACTGTTGCTATGTCTAATGCTCTAAAACAGCTTTTCGCGGGCTGAAAATGCCACTTTTGCCACTCACTGTATGGAGTCAATTCCTTGTCACAACGTGACTGGAAGCAGCTTTTGCCTTCATATTTATCATATTTGAACAGCATCTGACAGTGAAACATGTTTGTAAACATTGATTTTCAAAAAGTGCACTGTTGCTATGTCTAATGCTCTAAAACAGCTTTTCGCGGCCTGAAAATGCCACTTTTGCCACTCACTGTATGGAGTCAATTCCTTGACACAACCTGACTGGAAACAGCTTTTGCCTTCATATTGATCATATTTGAACAGCATCTGACAGTGAAACATGTTTGTAAACATTGATTTTGAAAAACTGCAGTCTACCTGTTTCTATTGCTCTAAAACAGCTTTTCGCGGGCTGAAAATGCCACTTTTGCCACTCACTGTATGGAGTCAATTCCTTGATACAACGTTACTGGAAACAGGTTTTGCCTTCATATCTATCATATTTGAACAGCATCTGACAGTGAAACATGTTTGTAAACATTGATTTTCAAATTGTGCACTGTTGCTATTTCTATTGCTTTAAAACAGCTTTTCGCGGGCTGAAAATGCCACTTTTGCATTTACTGTATTGAGTCAATTCCTTTATACAAAGTGACTGGAAAAAGCTTTTGCCTTCATATTTATCATATTTAAACAGCATCTGACAGTGAAACATGTTTCTAAACATTGATTTTCAAATTGTGCACTGTTGCTATGTCTAATGCTCTAAAACAGCTTTTCGCGGCCTGAAAATGCCACTTTTGCCACTCACTGTATGGAGTCAATTCCTTGACACAACCTGACTGGAAACAGCTTTTGCCTTCATATTGATCATATTTGAACAGCATCTGACAGTGAAACATGTTTGTAAACACTGATTTTTAAAAACTGTAGTCTACCTGTTTCTCATGCTCTAAAACAGATTTTCGCGGGCTGAAAATGCCACTTTTGCCACTGACTGTATGGAGTCAATTCCTTGATACAACGTGACTGGAAACAGCTTTTGCCTTCATATTTATCATATTTGAACAGCATCTGACAGTGAAACATGTTTGTAAACATTGATTTTGAAAAACTGCAGTCTACCATTTTCTCATGCTCTAAAACAGCTTTTCGCGGGCTGAAAATGCCACTTTTGCCACTCACTGTATGGAGTCAATTCCTTCAATCAACGTGACTGGAAAAAGCTTAAGCCTTCTTATCTATCATATTTGAACAGCATCTGACAGTGAAACATGTTTGTAAACATTGATTTTGAAAAACTGCAGTCTACCTGTCTCTCATGCTCTAAAACAGCTTTTCGCAGGCTGAAAATGCCACTTTTGCCACTCACTGTATGGAGTCAATTCCTTGATACAACGTGACTGGAAACAGCTTTTGCCTTCATATTTATCATATTTGAACAGCATCTGACAGTGAAACATGTTTGTACACACTGATTTTGAAAAACTTCAGTCTACCTGTTTCTCATGCTCTATAACAGCTTTTCGCCGGCTGAAAAAGCCACTTTTGTTACTTACTGTATGGAGTCAATTCCTTGATACAACGTGACTGGAAACAGCTTTTGCCTTCATATTTATCATATTTGAACAGCATCTGACAGTGAAACATGTTTGTAAACATTGATTTTGAAAAACTGCAGTCTACCTGTTTCTATTGCTCTAAAACAGCTTTTCGCGGGCTGAAAATGCCACTTTTGCCACTTACTGTATGGAGTCAATTCCTTGATACAACGTGACTGGAAACAGTTATAGCCTTCATATTTATCATATTTGAACAGCATCTGACAGTGAAACATGTTTGTAAACATTTATTTTCAAATTGTGCACTTTTGCTATGTCTAATGCTCTAAAACAGCTTTTCGCGGGCTGAAAATTCCACTTTTGCCACTCACTGTATGGAGTCAATTCCTTCATACAACGTGACTGGAAACAGGTTTTGCCTTCATAACTATCATATTTGAACAGCATCTGACAGTGAAACATGTTTGTAGACATTGATTTTCAAATTGTGCACTGTTGCTATGTCTAATGCTCTAAAACAGCTTTTCGCGGGCTGAAAATGCCACTTTTGCCACTCACTGTATGGAGTCAATTCCTTGATACAACGTGACTGGAAACAGGTTTTGCCTTCATATCTATCATATTTGAACAGCATCTGACAGTGAAACATGTTTGTAAACATTGATTTTCAAATTGTGCACTGTTGCTATTTCTATTGCTTTAAAACAGCTTTTCGCGGGCTGAAAATGCCACTTTTGCCACTCACTGTATGGAGTCAATTCCTTCATACAACGTGACTGGAAAAAGCTTTTGCCTTCATATTCATCATATTTAAACAGCATCTGACAGTGAAACATGTTTGTAAACATTGATTTTCAAATTGTAAACTGTTGCTATGTCTAATGCTCTAAAACAGCTTTTCGCGGGCTGAAAATGCCACTTTTGCCACTCACTGTATGGAGTCAATTCCTTGATACAATGTGACTGGAAACAGCTTTTGCCTTCATATTTATCATATTTGAACAGCATCTGACAGTGAAACATGTTTGTAAACATTGATTTTCAAATTGTGCACTGTTGCTATGTCTAATGCTCTAAAACAGCTTTTCGCGGGTAGAAAATGTCACTTTTGCCACTCACTGCATTGAGTCAATTCCTTGACACAACCTGACTGGAAACAGCTTTTGCCTTCCTATTTATCATATTTGAACAGCATCTGACAGTGAAAAATGTTTGTAAACATTGATTTTGAAAAACTGCAGTCCACCATTTTCTCATGCTCTAAAACAGCTGTTCGCGGGCTGAAAATGCCACTTTTGCCACTCACTGTATGGAGTCAATTCCTTCATACAACGTGACTGGAAAAAGCTTTTGCCTTCATATCTATCATATTTGAACAGCATCTGACAGTGAAACATGTTTGTAAACATTGATTTTGAAAAACTGCAGTCTACCTGTCTCTCATGCTCTAAAACAGCTTTTCGCAGGCTGAAAATGCCACTTGTGCCACTCACTGTATGGAGTCAATTCCTTGATACAACGTGACTGGAAACAGCTATTGCCTTCATATTTATCATATTTGAACAGCATCTGACAGTGAAACATGTTTGTAAACATTGATTTTGAAAAACTGCAGTCAACCTGTTTCTCATGCTCTATAACAGCTTTTCGCGGGCTGAAAATGCCACTTTTGCCACTTACCTTATGGAGTCAATTCCTTGATACAATGTGACTGGAAACAGCTTTTGCCTTCATATTTATCATATTTGAACAGCATCTGACAGTGAAACATGTTTGTAAACATTGATTTTGAAAAACTGCAGTCAACCTGTTTCTAATGCTCTAAAACAGCTTTTCGCGGGCTGAAAATGCCACTTTTGCCACTTACTGTATGGAGTCAATTCCTTGATACAACGTGACTGGAAACAGTTATAGCCTTCATATTTATCATATTTGAACAGCATCTGACAGTGAAACATGTTTGTAAACATTTATTTTCAAATTGTGCACTTTTGCTATGTCTAATGCTCTAAAACAGCTTTTCGCGGGCTGAAAATTCCACTTTTGCCACTCACTGTATGGAGTCAATTCCTTCATACAACGTGACTGGAAACAGGTTTTGCCTTCATAACTATCATATTTGAACAGCATCTGACAGTGAAACATGTTTGTAGACATTGATTTTCAAATTGTGCACTGTTGCTATGTCTAATGCTCTAAAACAGCTTTTCGCGGGCTGAAAATGCGACTTTTGCCACTCACTGTATGGAGTAAATTCCTTGATACAACATGACTGGAAACAGCTTTAGCCTTCATATTTATCATATTTGAACAGCATCTGACAGTGAAACATGTTTGTAAACATTGATTTTCAAATTGTGCACTATTGCTATTTCAATTGCTTTAAAACAGCTTTTCGCAGGCTGAAAATGCCACTTTTGCATTTACTGTGTGGAGTCAATTCCTTTATACAAAGTGACTGGAAAAAGCTATTGCCTTCATATTTATCATATTTAAACAGCATCTGACAGTGAAACATGTTTGTAAACATTGATTTTCAAATTGTAAACTGTTGGTATGTCTAATGCTCTAAAACAGCTTTTCGCGGGCTGAAAATGCCACTTTTGCCACTCACTGTATGGAGTCAATTCCTTCATACAACGTGACTGGAAACAGCTTTTGCCTTCATATTTATCATATTTGAACAGCATCTGACAGTGAAACATGTTTGTAAACATTGATTTTCAAATTGTGCACTGTTGCTATGTCTAATGCTCTAAAACAGCTTTTCGCGGCCTGAAAATGCCACTTTTGGTACTTACTGTATGGAGTCAATTCAGTGATACAACGTGACTGGAAACAGCTTTTGCCTTCATATTTATCATATTTGAACAGCATCTGACAGTGAAACATGTTTGTAAACATTGATTTTGAAAAACTGCAGTCTAGCTGTTTCTCATGCTCTAAAACAGTTTCTCACCTGCTGTAAATGCCACTTTAGCCACATACTGTATGGTGTCAATTCCTTGATACAACGTGACTGGAAAAAGCTTTTGCCTTCATATTTATCATATTTGAACAGCATCTGACAGTGAAACATGTTTGTAAACATTGTTTTGAAAAACTGCAGTCTAGCCGTCTCTCATGCTCTAAAACATCTTTTCGCGGGCTGAAAATGCCAGTTTTGCCACTCACTGTATGGAGTCAATTCCTTGATACAACGTGACAGGAAACAGCTTTTGCCTTCATATCTATCATATTTGAACAGCATCTGACAGTGAAACATGTTTGTAAACATTGATTTTCAAAAAGTGCACCGTTGTTATTTCTAATGCTCTAAAACAGCTTTTCGCGGGCTGAAAATGCCACTTTTGCCACTTACTGTATGGAGTCAATTCCTTGATACAACGTGACTGGAAACAGTTATTGCCTTCATATTTATCATATTTGAACAGCATCTGACAGTGAAACATGTTTGTAAACATTGATTTTCAAATTGTGCACTGTTGCTATTTCTATTGCTTTAAAACAGCTTTTCGCGTACTGAAAATGCCACTTTTGCATTTACTGTATGGAGTCAATTCCTTTATACAAAGTGACTGGAAAAAGCTTTTGCCTTCCTATTTATCATATTTAAACAGCATCTGACAGTGAAACATGTTTGTAAACATTGATTTTGAAAAACTGCAGTCAACCTGTTTCTAATGCTCTAAAACAGCTGTTCGCGGGCTGAAAATGCCACTTTTGCCACTCACTGTATGGAGTCAATTCCTTCATACAACGTGACTGGAAAAAGCTTTTGCCTTCATATCTATCATATTTGAACAGCATCTGACAGTGAAACATGTTTGTAAACATTGATTTTGAAAAACTGCAGTCTACCTGTCTCTCATGCTCTAAAACAGCTTTTCGCAGGCTGAAAATGCCACTTGTGCCACTCACTGTATGGAGTCAATTCCTTGATACAACGTGACTGGAAACAGCTTTTGCCTTCATATTTATCATATTTGAACAGCATCTGACAGTGAAACATGTTTGTAAACATTGATTTTGAAAAACTGCAGTCAACCTGTTTCTCATGCTCTATAACAGCTTTTCGCGGGCTGAAAATGCCACTTTTGCCACTTACCTTATGGAGTCAATTCCTTGATACAATGTGACTGGAAACAGCTTTTGCCTTCATATTTATCATATTTGAACAGCATCTGACAGTGAAACATGTTTGTAAACATTGATTTTGAAAAACTGCAGTCAACCTGTTTCTAATGCTCTAAAACAGCTTTTCGCGGGCTGAAAATGCCACTTTTGCCACTTACTGTATGGAGTCAATTCCTTGATACAACGTGACTGGAAACAGTTATAGCCTTCATATTTATCATATTTGAACAGCATCTGACAGTGAAACATGTTTGTAAACATTTATTTTCAAATTGTGCACTTTTGCTATGTCTAATGCTCTAAAACAGCTTTTCGCGGGCTGAAAATTCCACTTTTGCCACTCACTGTATGGAGTCAATTCCTTCATACAACGTGACTGGAAACAGGTTTTGCCTTCATAACTATCATATTTGAACAGCATCTGACAGTGAAACATGTTTGTAGACATTGATTTTCAAATTGTGCACTGTTGCTATGTCTAATGCTCTAAAACAGCTTTTCGCGGGCTGAAAATGCGACTTTTGCCACTCACTGTATGGAGTAAATTCCTTGATACAACATGACTGGAAACAGCTTTAGCCTTCATATTTATCATATTTGAACAGCATCTGACAGTGAAACATGTTTGTAAACATTGATTTTCAAATTGTGCACTATTGCTATTTCAATTGCTTTAAAACAGCTTTTCGCAGGCTGAAAATGCCACTTTTGCATTTACTGTGTGGAGTCAATTCCTTTATACAAAGTGACTGGAAAAAGCTATTGCCTTCATATTTATCATATTTAAACAGCATCTGACAGTGAAACATGTTTGTAAACATTGATTTTCAAATTGTAAACTGTTGGTATGTCTAATGCTCTAAAACAGCTTTTCGCGGGCTGAAAATGCCACTTTTGCCACTCACTGTATGGAGTCAATTCCTTGATACAATGTGACTGGAAACAGCTTTTGCCTTCATATTTATCATATTTGAACAGCATCTGACAGTGAAACATGTTTGTAAACATTGATTTTCAAATTGTGCACTGTTGCTATGTCTAATGCTCTAAAACAGCTTTTCGCGGCCTGAAAATGCCACTTTTGGTACTTACTGTATGGAGTCAATTCAGTGATACAACGTGACTGGAAACAGCTTTTGCCTTCATATTTATCATATTTGAACAGCATCTGACAGTGAAACATGTTTGTAAACATTGATTTTGAAAAACTGCAGTCTAGCTGTTTCTCATGCTCTAAAACAGTTTCTCACCTGCTGTAAATGCCACTTTAGCCACATACTGTATGGTGTCAATTCCTTGATACAACGTGACTGGAAAAAGCTTTTGCCTTCATATTTATCATATTTGAACAGCATCTGACAGTGAAACATGTTTGTAAACATTGTTTTGAAAAACTGCAGTCTAGCCGTCTCTCATGCTCTAAAACATCTTTTCGCGGGCTGAAAATGCCAGTTTTGCCACTCACTGTATGGAGTCAATTCCTTGATACAACGTGACAGCCTTCATATCTATCATATTTGAACAGCATCTGACAGTGAAACATGTTTGTAAACATTGATTTTCAAAAAGTGCACCGTTGTTATTTCTAATGCTCTAAAACAGCTTTTCGCGGGCTGAAAATGCCACTTTTGCCACTTACTGTATGGAGTCAATTCCTTGATACAACGTGACTGGAAACAGTTATTGCCTTCATATTTATCATATTTGAACAGCATCTGACAGTGAAACATGTTTGTAAACATTGATTTTCAAATTGTGCACTGTTGCTATTTCTATTGCTTTAAAACAGCTTTTCGCGTACTGAAAATGCCACTTTTGCATTTACTGTATGGAGTCAATTCCTTTATACAAAGTGACTGGAAAAAGCTTTTGCCTTCATATTTATCATATTTAAACAGCATCTGACAGTGAAACATGTTTGTAAACATTGATTTTCAAATTGTAAACTGTTGCTATGTCTAATGCTCTAAAACAGCTTTTCGCGGGCTGAAAATGCCACTTTTGCCACTCACTGTATGAAGTCAATTCCTTGATACAATGTGACTGGAAACAGCTTTAGCCTTCATATTTATCATATTTGAAGAGCATCATACAGTGAAACATGTTTGTAAACATTGATTTTGAAAAACTGCAGTCTACCTGTTTCGAATGCTCTAAAACAGCTTTTCGCTTGCTGAAAATGCCACTTTTGCCACTCACTGCATGGAGTCAATTCCTTGACACAACCTGACTGGAAACAGCTTTTGCCTTCATATTTATCATTTTTGAACAGCATCTGACAGTGAAACATGTTTGTAAACACTGATTTTCAAATTGTGCACTGTTGCTATGTCTAATGCTCTAAAACAGCTTTTCGCGGGCTGAAAATGCCACTTTTGCCACTCACTGCATGGAGTCAATTCCTTGACTCAACCTGACTGGAAACAGCTTTTGCCTTCATATTTATCATTTTTGAACAGCATCTGACAGTGAAACATGTTTGTAAACATTGATTTTGAAAAACTGCAGTCTACCTGTTTCTCATGCTCAATAACAGCTTTTCGCGGGCTGAAAATGCCACTTTTGCCACTTACCTTATGGAGTCAATTCCTTGATACAATGTGACTGGAAACAGCTTTTGCCTTCATATTTATCATATTTGAACAGCATCTGACAGTGAAACATGTTTGTAAACATTGATTTTAAAAAAGTGCACTGTTGCTATTTCTAATGCTCTAAAACAGCTTTTCGCGGGCTGAAAATGCCACTTTTGCCTCTCACTGTATTGAGTCAATTCCTTGATACAACGTGACTGGAAACAGCCTTTGCCTTCATATTTATCATATTTGAACAGCATCTGACAGTGAATCATGTTTGTAAATATTGATTTTGAAAAACTGCAGTCTACCTGTTTCTAATGCTCTAAAACAGCTTTTCGCTGGCTGAAAATGCCACTTTTGCCACTCACTGTATGGAGTCAATTCCTTCATCCAACGTGACTGGAAACAGCTTTTGCCTTCATATCTATCATATTTGAACAGCATCTGACAGTGAAACATGTTTGTAAACATTGATTTTCAAATTGTGCACTGTTGCTATGTCTATTGCTCTAAAACAGCTTTTCGCGGGCTGAAAATGCCACTTTTGCCACTCACTGTATTGAGTCAATTCCTTCATACAACGTGACTGGAAACAGCTTTTGCCTTCATAACTATCATATTTGAACAGCATCTGACAGTGAAACATGTTTGTAAACATTGATTTTCAAATTGTGCACTGTTGCTATGTCTATTGCTCTAAAACAGCTTTTCGCGGGCTGAAAATGCCACTTTTGCCACTCACTGTATTGAGTCAATTCCTTCATACAACGTGACTGGAAACAGCTTTTGCCTTCATAACTATCATATTTGAACAACATCTGACAGTGAAACATGTTTGTAAACATTGATTTTCAAATTGTGCACTGTTGCTATGTCTAATGTTCTAAAACAGCTTTTCGCGGGCTGAAAATGCCACTTTTGCATTTACTGTATTGAGTCAATTCCTTTATACAAAGTGACTGGAAAAAGCTTTTGCCTTCATATTTATCATATTTAAACAGCATCTGACAGTGAAACATGTTTCTAAACATTGATTTTCAAATTGTGCACTGTTGCTATGTCTAATGCTCTAAAACAGCTTTTCGCGGGCTGAAAATGCCACTTTTGCCACTCACTGTATGGAGTCAATTCCTTGACACAACCTGACTGGAAACAGCTTTTGCCTTCATATTGATCATATTTGAACAGCATCTGACAGTGAAACATGTTTGTTAACATTGATTTTCAAATTGTGCACTGTTGCTATGTCTAATGCTCAAAAACAGCTTTTCGCGGGCTGAAAATGCCACTTTTGCCACTCACTATATGGAGTAAATTCCTTGATACAACATGACTGGAAACAGCTTTAGCCTTCATATTTATCATATTTGAACAGCATCTGACAGTGAAACATGTTTGTAAACATTGATTTTGAAAAACTGCAGTCTACCTGTTTCTAATGCTCTAAAACAGCTTTTCGCGGGCTGAAAATGCCACTTTTGCCACTCACTGTATGGAGTCAATTCCTTGATACAACGTGACTGGAAACAGGTTTTGCCTTCATATCTATCATATTTGAACAGCATCTGACAGTGAAACATGTTTGTAAACATTGATTTTCAAATTGTGCACTGTTGCTATTTCTATTGCTTTAAAACAGCTTTTCGCGGGCTGAAAATGCCACTTTTGCATTTACTGTATTGAGTCAATTCCTTTATAGAAAGTGACTGGAAAAAGCTTTTGCCTTCATATTTATCATATTTAAACAGCATCTGACAGTGAAACATGTTTCTAAACATTGATTTTCAAATTGTGCACTGTTGCTATGTCTAATGCTCTAAAACAGCTTTTCGCGGCCTGAAAATGCCACTTTTGCCACTCACTGTATGGAGTCAATTCCTTGACACAACCTGACTGGAAACAGCTTTTGCCTTCATATTGATCATATTTGAACAACATCTGACAGTGAAACATGTTTGTATACATTGATTTTTAAAAACTGTAGTCTACCTGTTTCTCATGCTCTAAAACAGATTTTCGCGGGCTGAAAATGCCACTTTTGCCACTCACTGTATGGAGTCAATTCCTTGATACAACGTGACTGGAAACAGCTTTTGCCTTCATATTTATCATATTTGAACAGCATCTGACAGTGAAACATGTTTGTAAACATTGATTTTGAAAAACTGCAGTCTACCTGTTTCTCATGCTCAATAACAGCTTTTCGCGGGCTGAAAATGCCACTTTTGCCACTTACCTTATGGAGTCAATTCCTTGATACAATGTGACTGGAAACAGCTTTTGCCTTCATATTTATCATATTTGAACAGCATCTGACAGTGAAACATGTTTGTAAACATTGATTTTGAAAAACTGCAGTCTACCTGTTTCTACTGCTCTAAAACAGCTTTTCGCGGGCTGAAAATGCCACTTTGGCCACTTACTGTATGGAGTCAATTCCTTGATACAACGTGACTGGAAACAGCTATTGCCTTCATATTTATCATATTTGAACAGCATCTGACAGTGAAACATGTTTGTAAACATTGATTTTCAAATTGTGCACTGTTGCTATTTCTATTGCTTTAAAACAGCTTTTCGCGGGCTGAAAATGCCACTTTCGCCACTCACTGTATGGAGTCAATTCCTTCATACAACGTGACTGGAAAAAGCTTTTGCCTTCATATCTATCATATTTGAACAGCATCTGACAGTGAAACATGTTTGTAAACATTGATTTTCAAATTGTAAACTGTTGCTATGTCTAATGCTCTGAAACAGCTTTTCGCGGGCTGCAAATGCCACTTATGCCCCTCACTGTATGGAGTCAATTCCTTGATACAATGTGACTGGAAACAGCTTTTGCCTTCATATTTATCATATTTGAACAGCATCTGACAGTGAAATATGTTTCGTAAACATTGATTTTCAAATTGTGCACTGTTGCTATGTCTAATGCTCTAAAACAGCTTTTCGCGGGCTGAAAATGCCACTTTTGCCACTCACTGCATGGAGTCAATTCCTTGACACAACCTGACTGGAAACAGCTTTTGCCTTCATATTTATCATTTTTGAACAGCATCTGACAGTGAAACATGTTTGTAAACATTGATTTTGAAAAACTGCAGTCTTGCTGTTTCTAAAGCTGTAAAACAGCTTTTCGCGGGCTGAAAATGCCACTTTTGCCACTCACTGTATAGAGTGCATTACTTGATAGAACGTGACTGGAAACAGCTTTTGCCGTCATATGTATCATATTTGAACAGCATCTGACAGTGAAACATGTTTGTAAACATTGATTTTGAAAAACTGCAGTCTACCTGTTTCTCATGCTCTGAAACAGCTTTTCGCGGGCTGAAAATGCCACTTTTGCCACTCACTGTATGGAGTCAATTCCTTCATCCAACGTGACTGGAAACAGCTTTTGCCTTCATATCTATCATATTTGAACAGCATCTGACAGTGAAACATGTTTGTAAACATTGATTTTCAAATTGTGCACTGTTGCTATGTCTAATGCTCTAAAACAGCTTTTCGCGTACTGAAAATGCCACTTTTGCATTTACTGTATGGAGTCAATTCCTTTATACAAAGTGACTGGAAAAAGCTTTTGCCTTCATATTTATCATATTTAAACAGCATCTGACAGTGAAACATGTTTGTAAACATTGATTTTCAAATTGTAAACTGTTGCTATGTCTAATGCTCTAAAACAGCTTTTCGCGGGCTGAAAATGCCACTTTTGCCACTCACTGTATGGAGTCAATTCCTTGATACAATGTGACTGGAAACAGCTTTTGCCTTCATATTTATCATATTTGAACAGCATCTGACAGTGAAACATGTTTGTAAACATTGATTTTCAAATTGTGCACTGTTGCTATGTCTAATGCTCTAAAACAGCTTTTCGCGGGCTGAAAATGCCACTTTTGCCACTCACTGCATGGAGTCAATTCCTTGACACAACCTGACTGGAAACAGCTTTTGCCTTCATATTTATCATTTTTGAACAGCATCTGACAGTGAAACATGTTTGTAAACATTGATTTTCAAATTGTGCACTGTTGCTATGTCTAATGCTCTAAAACAGCTTTTCGCGGGCTGAAAATGCCACTTTTGCCACTCACTGCATGGAGTCAATTCCTTGACTCAACCTGACTGGAAACAGCTTTTGCCTTCATATTTATCATTTTTGAACAGCATCTGACAGTGAAACATGTTTGTAAACATTGATTTTGAAAAACTGCAGTCTTGCTATTTCTAAAGCTGTAAAACAGCTTTTCGCGGGCTGAAAATGCCACTTTTGCCACTCACTGTATAGAGTGCATTACTTGATACAACGTGACTGGAAACAGCTTTTGCCGTCATATGTATCATATTTGAACAGCATCTGACAGTGAAACATGTTTGTAAACATTGATTTTGAAAAACTGCAGTCTACCTGTTTCTCATGCTCTGAAACAGCTTTTCGCGGGCTGAAAATGCCACTTTTACCACTCACTGTATGGAGTCAAATCCTTCATCCAACGTGACTGGAAACAGCTTTTGCCTTCATATCTATCATATTTGAACAGCATCTGACAGTGAAAAATGTTTGTAAACATTGATTTTCAAATTGTGCACTGTTGCTATTTCTATTGCTTTAAAACAGCTTTTCGCGTACTGAAAATGCCACTTTTGCATTTACTGTATGGAGTCAATTCCTTTATACAAAGTGACTGGAAAAAGCTTTTGCCTTCATATTTATCATATTTAAACAGCATCTGACAGTGAAACATGTTTGTAAACATTGATTTTCAAATTGTAAACTGTTGCTATGTCTAATGCTCTAAAACAGCTTTTCGCGGGCTGAAAATGCCACTTTTGCCACTCACTGTATGGAGTCAATTCCTTGATACAATGTGACTGGAAACAGCTTTTGCCTTCATATTTATCATATTTGAACAGCATCTGACAGTGAAACATGTTTGTAAACATTGATTTTCAAATTGTGCACTGTTGCTATGTCTAATGCTCTAAAACAGCTTTTCGCGGGCTGAAAATGCCACTTTTGCCACTCACTGCATGGAGTCAATTCCTTGACACAACCTGACTGGAAACAGCTTTTGCCTTCATATTTATCATTTTTGAACAGCATCTGACAGTGAAACATGTTTGTAAACATTGATTTTGAAAAACTGCAGTCTTGCTGTTTCTAAAGCTGTAAAACAGCTTTTCGCCGGCTGAAAATGCCACTTTTGCCACTCACTGTATAGAGTGCATTACTTGATACAACGTGACTGGAAGCAGCTTTTGCCTTCATATTTATCATATTTGAACAGCATCTGACAGTGAAACATGTTTGTAAACATTGATTTTAAAAAAGTGCACTGTTGCTATTTCTAATGCTCTAAAACAGCTTTTCGCGCGCTGTAAATGCCCCTTTAGCCACATACTGTATGGTGTCAATTCCTTGATACAACGTGACTGGAAAAAGCTTTTGCCTTCATATTTATCATATTTGAACAGCATCTGACAGTGAAAAATGTTTGTAAACATTGTTTTGAAAAACTGCAGTCTAGCCGTCCCTCATGCTCTAAAACAGCTTTTCGCGGGCTGAAAATGCCACTTTTGCCACTCACTGTATGGAGTCAATTCCTTGATACAACGTGACTGGAAAAAGCTTTTGCCTTCATATTTATCATATTTGAACAGCATCTGACAGTGAAACATGTTTGTAAACATAGATTTTTAAAAACTGCAGTCTACCATTTTCTCATGCTCTAAAACAGATTTTCGCGGGCTGAAAATGCCACTTTTGCCACTCACTGTATGGAGTCAATTCCTTCATACAACGTGACTGGAAACAGCTTTTGCCTTCATTTTTATCATATTTGAACAGCATCTGACAGTGAAACATGTTTGTAAACATTGATTTTGAAAAACTGCAGTCTACCTGTTTGTAATGCTCTAAAACAGCTTTTCGCGGGCTGAAAATGCCACTTTTGCCACTCACTGTATGGAGTCAATTCCTTCATACAACGTGATGGAAACAGGTTTTGCCTTCATATCTATCATATTTGAACAGCATCTGACAGTGAAACATGTTTGTAAACACTGATTTTCAAATTGTGCACTGTTGCTATTTCTATTGCTTTAAAACAACTTTTCGCGGACTGAAAATGCCACTTTTGCATTTACTGTATGGAGTCAATTCCTTTATACAAAGTGACTGGAAAAAGCTTTTGCCTTCATATTTATCATATTTAAACAGCATCTGACAGTGAAACATGTTTGTAAACATTAATTTTCAAATTGTAAACTGTTGCTCTGTCTAATGCTCTAAAACAGCTTTTCGCTGGCTGAAAATGCCACTTTTGCCACTCACTGTATGGAGTCAATTCCTTGATACAATGTGACTGGAAACAGCTTTTGCCTTCATATTTATCATATTTGAACAGCATCTGACAGTGAAACATGTTTGTAAACATTGATTTTCAAATTGTGCACTGTTGCTATGTCTAATGCTCTAAAACAGCTTTTCGCGGGCTGAAAATGCCACTTTTGCCACTCACTGCATGGAGTCAATTCCTTGACACAACCTGACTGGAAACAGCTTTTGCCTTCATATTTATCATTTTTGAACAGCATCTGACAGTGAAAATTGTTTGTAAACATTGATTTTTAAAAACTGCAGTCTACCTGTATCTCATGTTCTAAAACAGCTTTTCGCGGGCTGAAAATGCCACTTTTGCCACTCACTGTATGGAGTCAATTCCTTCATACAACGTGACTGGAAAAAGCTTTTGCCTTCATATCTATCATATTTGAACAGCATCTGACAGTGAAACATGTTTGTAAACATTGATTTTGAAAAACTGCAGTCTACCTGTTTCTCATGCTGTAAAACAGCTTTTCGCGGGCTGAAAATGCCACTTTTGCCACTCACTTTATGGAGTCAATTCCTTCATACAACGTGACTGGAAACAGCTTTTGCCTTCATATTTATCATATTTGAACAGCATCTGAGAGTGAAACATGTTTGTAAACATTGTTTTGAAAAACTCAGTCCAGGTTTCTCTCATGCTCTAAAACAGCTTTTCGCGGGCTGAAAATGCCACTTTTGCCACTCACCATATGGAGTACATTACTTGACACAACGTGACTGGAAACAGCTTTTGCCTTCATATTTATCATATTTGAAAAGCATCTCACAGTGAAACATGTTTGTAAACATTGATTTTCAAAAACTGCACTGTTGCTATTTCTAATGCTCTAATACACCTTTTGCGGGCTGAAAATGCCACTTTTGCCATTTACTGTATGGAGTCAATTCCTTTATACAAAGTGACTTGAAAAAGCTTTTGCCTTCATATTTATCATATTTAAACAGCATCTGACAGTGAAACATGTTTGTAAACATTGATTTTCAAATTGTAAACTGTTGCTATGTCTAATGCTCTAAAACAGCTTTTCGCAGGCTGAAAATGCCACTTTTGCCACTCACTGTATGAAGTCAATTCCTTGATACAATGTGACTGGAAACAGCTTTAGCCTTCATATTTATCATATTTGAAGAGCATCATACAGTGAAACATGTTTGTAAACATTGATTTTGAAAAACTGCAGTCTACCTGTTTCTCATGCTCTAAAACAGCTTTTCGCGGGCTGAAAATGCCACTTTTGCCACTCACTGTATGGAGTCAATTCCTTGATACAACGTGACTGGAAACAGCTTTTGCCTTCATATCTATCATTTTTGAACAGCATCTGACAGTGAAACATGTTTGTAAACATTGATTTTTAAAAACTGCAGTCAACCTGTTTCTAATGCTCTAAAACAGCTTTTCACGGGCTGAAAATGCCACTTTTGCCACTCACTGTATGGAGTAAATTCCTAGATACAACATGACTGGAAACAGCTTTATCCTTCATATTTATCATATTTGAACAGCATCTGACAGTGAAACATGTTTGTAAACATTGACTTTGAAAAACTGCAGTCTACCTGTTTCTCATGCTGTAAAACAGCTTTTCGCGGACTGAAAATGCCACTTTTGCCACTCACTGTATGGAGTCAATTCCTTGATACAACGTGACTTGAAAAAGCTTTTGCCTTCATATTTATCATATTTGAACAGCATCTGACAGTGAAACATGTTTGTAAACATTGATTTTGAAAAACTGCAGTCTACCTGTTTGTAATGCTCTAAAACAGCTTTTCGCGGGCTGAAAATGCCACTTTTGCCACTCACTTTATGGAGTCAATTCCTTCATACAACGTGATGGAAACAGGTTTTGCATTCATATCTATCAAATTTGAACAGCATCTGACAGTGAAACAAGTTTGTAAACATTGATTTTCAAATTGTGCACTGTTGCTATGTCTATTGCTCTAATACAGCTTTTCGCGGGCTGAAAATGCCACTTTTGCCACTCACTGTATGGAGTCAATTCCTTCATACAACGTGACTGGAAAAAGCTTTTGCCTTCATATCTATCATATTTGAACAGCATCTGACAGTGAAACATGTTTGTAAACATTGACTTTGAAAAACTGCAGTCTACCTGTTTCTCATGCTGTAAAACAGCTTTTCGCGGACTGAAAATGCCACTTTTGCCACTCACTGTATGGAGTCAATTCCTTGATACAACGTGACTTGAAAAAGCTTTTGCCTTCATATTTATCATATTTGAACAGCATCTGACAGTGAAACATGTTTGTAAACATTGATTTTGAAAAACTGCAGTCTACCTGTTTGTAATGCTCTAAAACAGCTTTTCGCGGGCTGAAAATGCCACTTTTGCCACTCACTGTATGGAGTCAATTCCTTCATACAACGTGATGGAAACAGGTTTTGCCTTCATATCTATCATATTTGAACAGCATCTGACAGTGAAACATGTTTGTAAACACTGATTTTCAAAAAGTGCACTGTTGCTATTTCTATTGCTTTAAAACAGCTTTTCGCGGACTGAAAATGCCACTTTTGCATTTACTGTATGGAGTCAATTCCTTTATACAACATGACTGGAAACAGCTTTATCCTTCATATTTATCATATGTGAACAGCATCTGACAGTGAAACATGTTTGTAAACATTGTTTTGAAAAACTGCACTCTAGCTGTCTCTCATGCTCTAAAACAGCTTTTCGCGGGCTGAAAATGCCACTTTTGCCACTCACCGTATGGAGTCCATTACTTAAAACAAAGTTACTGGAAACAGCTTTTGCCTTCATATTTATCATATTTGAAAAGCAACTAACAGTGAAACATGTTTGTAAACATTGATTTTCAAAAAGTGCACTGTTGTTATTTCTAATGCTCTAAAACAGCTTTTCGCGGGCTGAAAATGCCACTTTTGCCACTCACTGTATGGAGTGAATTCCTTGACACAACGTGACTGGAAACAGCTTTTGCCTTCATATTTATCATATTTGAACAGCATCTGACAGTGAAACATGTTTGTATACATTGATTTTAAAAAAGTGCACTGTTGCTATTTCTATTGCTCTAAAACAGCTTTTCGCGGGCTGAAAATGCCACTTTTGCCATTTACTGTATGGAGTCAATTCCTTCATACAAAGTGACTGGAATAAGCTTTTGCCTTCATATTTATCATATTTAAACAGCATGTGACAGTGAAACATGTTTGTAAACATTGATTTTCAAATTGTGCACTGTTGCTATGTCTAATGCTCTAAAACAGCTTTTCGCGGCCAGAAAATGCCACTTTTGCCACTTACTGCATGGAGTCAATTCCTTGACACAACCTGACTGGAAACAGCTTTTGCCTTCATAACTATCATATTTGAACAGCATCTGACAGTGAAACATGTTTGTAAACATTGATTTTCAAATTGTGCACTGTTGCTATGTCTAATGCTCTAAAACAGCTTTTCGCGGGCTGAAAATGCCACTTTTGCCACTCACTGTATGGAGTAAATTCCTTGATACAACATGACTGGAAACAGCTTTTGCCTTCATATTTTTCATATTTGAACAGCATCTGACAGTGAAACATGTTTGTAAACATTGATTTTGAAAAACTGCAGTCTACCTGTCTCTCATGCTCTAAAACAGCTTTTCGCAGGCTGAAAATGCCACTTGTGCCACTCACTGTATGGAGTCAATTCCTTGATACAACGTGACTGGAAACAGCTTTTGCCTTCATATTTATCATATTTGAACAGCATCTGACAGTGAAACATGTTTGTAAACATTGATTTTGAAAAACTGCAGTCTACCTGTTTGTAATGCTCTAAAACAGCTTTTCGCGGGCTGAAAATGCCACTTTTGCCACTCACTGTATGGTGTCAATTCCTTGATACAATGTGACTGGAATAAGCTTTTGCCTTCATATTTATCATATGTGAACAGCATCTGACAGTGAAACATGTTTGTTAACATTGTTTTGAAAAACTGCACTCTAGCTGTCTCTCATGCTCTAAAACAGCTTTTCGTGGGCTGAAAATGCCACTTTTGCCACTCACCGTATGGAGTCCATTACTTGACACAACGTGACTGGAAACAGCTTTTGCCTTCATATTTATCATATTTGAAAAGCAACTGACAGTGAAACATGTTTGTAAACATTGATTTTCAAAAAGTGCACTGTTGTTATTTCTAATGCTCTAAAACAGCTTTTCGCGGGCTGAAAATGCCACTTTTGCCACTCACTGTATGGAGTCAATTCCTTGACACAACGTGACTGGAAACAGCTTTTGCCTTCATATTTATCATATTTGAACAGCATCTGACAGTGAAACATGTTTGTAAACATTGATTTTGAAAAACTGCAGTCTACCATTTTCTCATGCTCTAAAACAGCTTTTCGCGGGCTGAAAATGCCACTTTTGCCACTCACTGTATGGAGTCAATTCCTCGATACAACGTGACTGGAAAAAGCTTTTGCCTTCATATCTATCATATTTGAACAGCATCTGACAGTGAAACATGTTTGTAAACATTGATTTTCAAATTGTGCACTGTTGCTATGTCTATTGCTCTAAAACAGCTTTTCGGGGGCTGAAAATGCCACTTTTGCCACTCACTGCATGGAGTCAATTCCTTCATACAACGTGACTGGAAACAGCTTTTGCCTTCATATTTATCATATTTGAACAGCATCTGACAGTGAAACATGTTTGTATACATTGATTTTAAAAAAGTGCACTGTTGCTATTTCTATTGCTCTAATACAGCTTTTCGCTGGCTGAAAATGCCACTTTTGCCATTTACTGTATGGAGTCAATTCCTATATGCAAAGTGACTGGAAAAAGCTTTTGCCTTCATATTTATCATATTTAAACAGCATGTGACAGTGAAACATGTTTGTAAACATTGATTTTCAAATTGTAAACTGTTGCTATGTCTAATGCTCTAAAACAGCTTTTCGCACGCTGAAAATTCCACTTTTGCCACTCACTGTATGGAGTCAATTCCTTCATACAATGTGACTGGAAACAGCTTTTGCCTTCATATTTATCATATTTGAACAGCATCTGACAGTGAAACATGTTTGTAAACATTGATTTTGAAAAACTGCAGTCAACCTGTTTCTAATGCTCTAAAACAGCTTTTCGCGGGCTGAAAATGCCACTTTTGCCACTTACTGTATGGAGTCAATTCCTTCATACAACGTGACTGGAAACAGGTTTTGCCTTCATAACTATCATATTTGAACAGCATCTGACAGTGAAACATGTTTGTAAACATTGATTTTCAAATTGTGCACTGTTGCTATGTCTAATGCTCTAAAACAGCTTTTCGCGGGCTGAAAATGCCACTTTTGCCACTCACTGTGTGGAGTAAATTCCTTGATACAACATGACTGGAAACAGCTTTAGCCTTCATATTTATCATATTTGAACAGCATCTGACAGTGAAACATGTTTGTAAACATTGATTTTGAAAAACTGCAGTCTACCTGTTTCTAATGCTCTAAAACAGCTTTTCGCGGGCTGAAAATGCCACTTTTGCCACTTACTTCATATTTATCATATTTGAACAGCATCTGACAGTGAAACATGTTTGTAAACATTGATTTTCAAATTGTGCACTGTTGCTATGTCTAATGCTCTAAAACAGCTTTTCGCGGGCTGAAAATGCCACTTTTGCCACTCACTGTATGGAGTCAATTCCTTCATACAACGTGACTGGAAGCAGCTTTTGCCTTCATATCTATCATATTTGAACAGCATCTGACAGTGAAACATGTTTGTAAACATTGATTTTCAAATTGTGCACTCTTGCTATTTCTAATGCTCTAAAACAGCTTTTCGCGGGCTGAATATGCCACTTTTGCATTTACTGTATGGAGTCAATTCCTTTATACAAAGTGACTGGAAGAAGCTTTTGCCTTCATATTTATCATATTTAAACAGCATCTGACAGTGAAACATGTTTGTAAAAATTGATTTTCAAAAAGTGAACTGTTGTTATTTCTAATGCTCAAATACAGCTTTTCGCTGGCTGAAAATGCCACTTTTGCCACTCACTGTATGGAGTCAATTCTTTGACACAACATGACTGGAAACAGCTTTTGCCTTCATATCTATCATATATGAACAGCATCTGACAGTGAAACATGTTTGTAAACATTGATTTTGAAAAACTGCAGTCCAGCTGTTTCTCATGCTGTAAAACAGCTTTTCGCGGGCTGAAAATGCCACTTTTGCCACTCACTTTATGGAGTCAATTCCTTCATACAACGTGACTGAAAACAGCTTTTGCCTTCATATTTATCATATTTGAACAGCATCTGAGAGTGAAACATGTTTGTAAACATTGTTTTGAAAAAGTGCACTGTTGTTATTTGTAATGCTCTAAAACAGCTTTTCGCGGGCTGAAAATGCCACTTTTGCCACTCACTGTATGGAGTCAATTCCTTGACACAACCTGACTGGAAACAGCTTTTGCCTTCATATTTATCATATTTGAAGAGCATCATTACAGTGAAGCATGTTTGTAAACATTGATTTTTAAAAACTGCAGTCTACCAGTTTCTTATGATCTAAAACAGCTTTTCGCGGGCTGAAAATGCCACTTTTGCCACTCACTGTATGGAGTCAATTCCTTGACACAACGTGACTGGAAACAGCTTTTGCCTTCATATTTATCATATTTGAAGAGCATCATTACAGTGAAGCATGTTTGTAAACATTGATTTTTAAAAACTGCAGTCTAACAGTTTCTTATGATCTAAAACAGCTTTTCGAGGGCTGAAAATGCCACTTTTGCCACTCACTGTATGGAGTCAATTCCTTCATACAACGTGACTGGAAACTGCTTTTGCCTTCATATCTATCATATTTGAACAGCATCTGACAGTGAAACATGTTTGTAAACATTGATTTTCAAAAAGTGCACTGTTGCTATTTCTAATGCTCTAATACACCTTTTGCGGGCTGAAAATGCCACTTTTGCCATTTACTGTATGGAGTCAATTCCTTTATACAAAGTGACTTGAAAAAGCTTTTGCCTTCATATTTATCATATTTAAACAGCATCTGACAGTGAAACATGTTTGTAAACATTGATTTTCAAATTGTAAACTGTTGCTATGTCTATTGCTCTAATACAGCTTTTCGCGTGCTGAAAATGCCACTTTTGCCACTCACTGTATGGAGTAAATTCCTTGATACAACATGACTGGAAACAGCTTTATCCTTCATATTTATCATATTTGAACAGCATCTGACAGTGAAACATGTTTGTAAACATTGATTTTGAAAAACTGCAGTCTACCATTTTCTCATGCTCTAAAACAGCTTTTCGCGGGCTGAAAATGCCACTTTTGCCACTCACTGTATGGAGTCAATTCCTTCATACAACGTGACTGGAAAAAGCTTTTGCCTTCATATCTATCATATTTGAACAGCATCTGACAGTGAAAGATGTTTGTAAACATTGATTTTGAAAAACTGCAGACTACCTGTCTCTCATGCTCTAAAACAGCTTTTCGCAGGCTGAAAATGCCACTTTTGCCACTCACTTTATGGAGTCAATTCCTTCATACAACGTGATGGAAACAGGTTTTGCATTCATATCTATCATATTTGAACAGCATCTGACAGTGAAACAAGTTTGTAAACATTGATTTTCAAATTGTGCACTGTTGCTATGTCTATTGCTCTAATACAGCTTTTCGCGGGCTGAAAATGCCACTTTTGCCACTCACTGTATGGAGTCAATTCCTTCATACAACGTGACTGGAAAAAGCTTTTGCCTTCATATCTATCATATTTGAACAGCATCTGACAGTGAAACATTTTTGTAAACATTGACTTTGAAAAACAGCAGTCTACCTGTTTCTCATGCTGTAAAACAGCTTTTCGCGGACTGAAAATGCCACTTTTGCCACTCACTGTATGGCGTCAATTCCTTGATACAACGTGACTGGAAAAAGCTTTTGCCTTCATATTTATCATATTTGAACAGCATCTGACAGTGAAACATGTTTGTAAACATTGATTTTGAAAAACTGCAGTCTAGCTGTTTGTAATGCTCTAAAACAGCTTTTCGCGGGCTGAAAATGCCACTTTTGCCACTCACTGTATGGAGTCAATTCCTTCATACAACGTGATGGAAACAGGTTTTGCCTTCATATCTATCATATTTGAACAGCATCTGACAGTGAAACATGTTTGTAAACACTGATTTTCAAAAAGTGCACTGTTGCTATTTCTATTGCTTTAAAACAGCTTTTCGCGGACTGAAAATGCCACTTTTGCATTTACTGTATGGAGTCAATTCCTTTATACAACATGACTGGAAACAGCTGTAGCCTTCATATTTATCATATGTGAACAGCATCTGACAGTGAAACATGTTTGTAAACATTGTTTTGAAAAACTGCACTCTAGCTGTCTCTCATGCTCTAAAACAGCTTTTCGCGGGCTGAAAATGCCACTTTTGCCACTCACCGTATGGAGTCCATTACTTGACACAACGTTACTGGAAACAGCTTTTGCCTTCATATTTATCATATTTGAAAAGCAACTAACAGTGAAACATGTTTGTAAACATTGATTTTCAAAAAGTGCACTGTTGTTATTTCTAATGCTCTAAAACAGCTTTTCGCGGGCTGAAAATGCCACTTTTGCCACTCACTGTATGGAGTGAATTCCTTGACACAACGTGACTGGAAACAGCTTTTGCCTTCATATTTATCATATTTGAACAGCATCTGACAGTGAAACATGTTTGTAAACATTGATTTTGAAAAACTGCTGTCAACCTTTTTCTAATGCTCTAAAACAGCTTTTCGCGGGCTGAAAATGCCACTTTTGCCACTTACTGTATGGAGTCAATTCCTTGATACAACGTGACTGGAAACAGTTATTGCCTTCATATTTATCATATTTGAACAGCATCTGACAGTGAAACATGTTTGTAAACATTGATTTTCAAATTGTGCACTGTTGCTATGTCTAATGCTCTAAAACAGCTTTTCGCGGGCTGAAAATTCCACTTTGGCCACTCACTGTATGGAGTCAATTCCTTGATACAACGTGACTGGAAACAGCTTTTGCCTTCATAACTATCATATTTGAACAGCATCTGACAGTGAAACATGTTTGTAAACATTGATTTTCAAATTGTTCACTGTTGCTATGTCTAATGCTCTAAAACAGCTTTTCGCGGGCTGAAAATGCCACTTTTGCCACTCACTGTATGGAGTAAATTCCTTGATAAAACATGACTGGAAACAGCTTTTGCCTTCATATTTATCATATTTGAACAGCATCTGACAGTGAAACATGTTTGTAAACATTGATTTTGAAAAATTGCAGTCTACCTGTTTCTAATGCTCTAAAACAGCTTTTCGCGGGCTGAAAATGCCACTTTTGCCACTCACTGTATGGAGTCAATTCCTTGATACAACGTGACTGGAAACAGGTTTTGCCTTCATATCTATCATATTTGAACAGCATCTGACAGTGAAACATGTTTGTAAACATTGATTTTCAAATTGTGCACTGTTGCTATTTCTATTGCTTTAAAACAGCTTTTCGCGGGCTGAAAATGCCACTTTTGCCACTCACTGTATGGAGTCAATTCCTTCATACAACGTGACTGGAAAAAGCTTTTGCCTTCATATTCATCATATTTAAACAGCATCTGACAGTGAAACATGTTTGTAAACATTGATTTTCAAATTGTAAACTGTTGCTATGTCTAATGCTCTAAAACAGCTTTTCGCGGGCTGAAAATGCCACTTTTGCCACTCACTGTATGGAGTCAATTCCTTGATACAATGTGACTGGAAACAGCTTTTGCCTTCATATTTATCATATTTGAACAGCATCTGACAGTGAAACATGTTTGTAAACATTGATTTTCAAATTGTGCACTGTTGCTATGTCTAATGCTCTAAAACAGCTTTTCGCGGGTAGAAAATGTCACTTTTGCCACTCACTGCATTGAGTCAATTCCTTGACACAACCTGACTGGAAACAGCTTTTGCCTTCCTATTTATCATATTTGAACAGCATCTGACAGTGAAAAATGTTTGTAAACATTGATTTTGAAAAACTGCAGTCCACCATTTTCTCATGCTCTAAAACAGCTGTTCGCGGGCTGAAAATGCCACTTTTGCCACTCACTGTATGGAGTCAATTCCTTCATACAACGTGACTGGAAAAAGCTTTTGCCTTCATATCTATCATATTTGAACAGCATCTGACAGTGAAACATGTTTGTAAACATTGATTTTGAAAAACTGCAGTCTACCTGTCTCTCATGCTCTAAAACAGCTTTTCGCAGGCTGAAAATGCCACTTGTGCCACTCACTGTATGGAGTCAATTCCTTGATACAACGTGACTGGAAACAGCTTTTGCCTTCATATTTATCATATTTGAACAGCATCTGACAGTGAAACATGTTTGTAAACATTGATTTTGAAAAACTGCAGTCAACCTGTTTCTCATGCTCTATAACAGCTTTTCGCGGGCTGAAAATGCCACTTTTGCCACTTACCTTATGGAGTCAATTCCTTGATACAATGTGACTGGAAACAGCTTTTGCCTTCATATTTATCATATTTGAACAGCATCTGACAGTGAAACATGTTTGTAAACATTGATTTTGAAAAACTGCAGTCAACCTGTTTCTAATGCTCTAAAACAGCTTTTCGCGGGCTGAAAATGCCACTTTTGCCACTTACTGTATGGAGTCAATTCCTTGATACAACGTGACTGGAAACAGTTATAGCCTTCATATTTATCATATTTGAACAGCATCTGACAGTGAAACATGTTTGTAAACATTTATTTTCAAATTGTGCACTTTTGCTATGTCTAATGCTCTAAAACAGCTTTTCGCGGGCTGAAAATTCCACTTTTGCCACTCACTGTATGGAGTCAATTCCTTCATACAACGTGACTGGAAACAGCTTTTGCCTTCATAACTATCATATTTGAACAGCATCTGACAGTGAAACATGTTTGTAAACATTGATTTTCAAATTGTGCACTGTTGCTATGTCTAATGCTCTAAAACAGCTTTTCGCGGGCTGAAAATGCCACTTTTGCCACTCACTGTATGGAGTAAATTCCTTGATACAACATGACTGGAAACAGCTTTAGCCTTCATATTTATCATATTTGAACAGCATCTGACAGTGAAACATGTTTGTAAACATTGATTTTGAAATTGTGCAGTCTACCTGTTTCTCATGCTCTAAAACAGCTTTTCGCAGGCTGAAAATGCCACTTTTGCCACTTTACTGTATGGAGTCAATTCCTTTATACAAAGTGACTGGAAAAAGCTATTGCCTTCATATTTATCATATTTAAACAGCATCTGACAGTGAAACATGTTTGTAAACATTGATTTTCAAATTGTAAACTGTTGTTATGTCTAATGCTCTAAAACAGCTTTTCGCGGGCTGAAAATGCCACTTTTGCCACTCACTGTATGGAGTCAATTCCTTGATACAATGTGACTGGAAACAGCTTTTGCCTTCATATTTATCATATTTGAACAGCATCTGACAGTGAAACATGTTTGTAAACATTGATTTTCAAAAAGTGCACTGTTGCTATTTCTAATGCTCTAAAACAGCTTTTCGCGGGCTGAAAATGCCACTTTTGCCACTCACTGTATGGAGTCAATCCTTGATACAACGTGACTGGAAAAAGCTTTTGCCTTCATATTTATCATATTTGAACAGCATCTGACAGTGAAACATGTTTGTAAACATTGATTTTGAAAAACTGCAGTCTAGCTGTTTCTCATGCTCTAAAACAGCTTTTCGCGGGCTGAAAATGCCACTTTAGCCACATACTGTATGGTGTCAATTCCTTGATACAACGTGACTGGAAAAAGCTTTTGCCTTCATATTTATCATATTTGAACAGCATCTGACAGTGAAACATGTTTGTAAACATTGTTTTGAAAAACTGCAGTCTAGCCGTCTCTCATGCTCTAAAACATCTTTTCGCGGGCTGAAAATGCCAGTTTTGCCACTCACTGTATGGAGTCAATTCCTTGATACAACGTGACAGGAAACAGCTTTTGCCTTCATATCTATCATATTTGAACAGCATTTGACAGTGAAACATGTTTGTAAACATTGATTTTCAAAAAGTGCACCGTTGTTATTTCTAATGCTCTAAAACAGCTTTTCGCGGGCTGAAAATGCCACTTTTGCCACTTACTGTATGGAGTCAATTCCTTGATACAACGTGACTGGAAACAGCTTTTGCCTTCATATTTATCATACTTGAACAGCATCTGACAGTGAACCATGTTTGTACACATTGATTTTCAAAAAGTGCACTGTTGCTATTTCTAATGCTCTAAAACAGCTTTTCGCGGGCTGAAAATGCCACTTTTGCCACTCACTGCATGGAGTCAATTCCTTGACACAACCTGACTGGAAACAGCTTTTGCCTTCATATTTATCATTTTTGAACAGCATCTGACAGTGAAACATGTTTGTAAACACTGATTTTCAAATTGTGCACTGTTGCTATGTCTAATGCTCTAAAACAGCTTTTCGCGGGCTGAAAATGCCACTTTTGCCACTCACTGCATGGAGTCAATTCCTTGACTCAACCTGACTGGAAACAGCTTTTGCCTTCATATTTATCATTTTTGAACAGCATCTGACAGTGAAACATGTTTGTAAACATTGATTTTGAAAAACTGCAGTCTTGCTGTTTCTAAAGCTGTAAAACAGCTTTTCGCCGGCTGAAAATGCCACTTTTGCCACTCACTGTATAGAGTGCATTACTTGATACAACGTGACTGGAAACAGCTTTTGCCTTCATATTTATCATATTTGAACAGCATCTGACAGTGAAACATGTTTGTAAACATTGATTTTAAAAAAGTGCACTGTTGCTATTTCTAATGCTCTAAAACAGCTTTTCGCGGGCTGAAAATGCCACTTTTGCCTCTCACTGTATTGAGTCAATTCCTTGATACAACGTGACTGGAAACAGCCTTTGCCTTCATATTTATCATATTTGAACAGCATCTGACAGTGAAACATGTTTGTAAATATTGATTTTGAAAAACTGCAGTCTACCTGTTTCTAATGCTCTAAAACAGCTTTTCGCTGACTGAAAATGCCACTTTTGCCACTCACTGTATGGAGTCAATTCCTTCATCCAACGTGACTGGAAACAGCTTTTGCCTTCATATCTATCATATTTGAACAGCATCTGACAGTGAAACATGTTTGTAAACATTGATTTTCAAATTGTGCACTGTTGCTATGTCTATTGCTCTAAAACAGCTTTTCGCGGGCTGAAAATGCCACTTTTGCCACTCACTGTATTGAGTCAATTCCTTCATACAACGTGACTGGAAACAGCTTTTGCCTTCATAACTATCATATTTGAACAGCATCTGACAGTGAAACATGTTTGTAAACATTGATTTTCAAATTGTGCACTGTTGCTATGTCTATTGCTCTAAAACAGCTTTTCGCGGGCTGAAAATGCCACTTTTGCCACTCACTGTATTGAGTCAATTCCTTCATACAACGTGACTGGAAACAGCTTTTGCCTTCATAACTATCATATTTGAACAACATCTGACAGTGAAACATGTTTGTAAACATTGATTTTCAAATTGTGCACTGTTGCTATGTCTAATGTTCTAAAACAGCTTTTCGCGGGCTGAAAATGCCACTTTTGCATTTACTGTATTGAGTCAATTCCTTTATACAAAGTGACTGGAAAAAGCTTTTGCCTTCATATTTATCATATTTAAACAGCATCTGACAGTGAAACATGTTTCTAAACATTGATTTTCAAATTGTGCACTGTTGCTATGTCTAATGCTCTAAAACAGCTTTTCGCGGCCTGAAAATGCCACTTTTGCCACTCACTGTATGGAGTCAATTCCTTGACACAACCTGACTGGAAACAGCTTTTGCCTTCATATTGATCATATTTGAACAGCATCTGACAGTGAAACATGTTTGTTGACATTGATTTTCAAATTGTGCACTGTTGCTATGTCTAATGCTCAAAAACAGCTTTTCGCGGGCTGAAAATGCCACTTTTGCCACTCACTATATGGAGTAAATTCCTTGACTCAACATGACTGGAAACAGCTTTAGCCTTCATATTTATCATATTTGAACAGCATCTGACAGTGAAACATGTTTGTAAACATTGATTTTGAAAAACTGCAGTCAACCTGTTTCTACTGCTCTAAAACAGCTTTTCGCGGGCTGAAAATGCCACTTTGGCCACTTACTGTATGGAGTCAATTCCTTGATACAACGTGACTGGAAACAGCTATTGCCTTCATATTTATCATTTTTGAACAGCATCTGACAGTGAAACATGTTTGTAAACATTGATTTTCAAATTGTGCACTGTTGCTATTTCTATTGCTTTAAAACAGCTTTTCGCGTACTGAAAATGCCACTTTTGCATTTACTGTATGGAGTCAATTCCTTTATACAAAGTGACTGGAAAAAGCTTTTGCCTTCATATTTATCATATTTAAACAGCATCTGACAGTGAAACATGTTTGTAAACATTGATTTTCAAATTGTAAACTGTTGCTATGTCTAATGCTCTAAAACAGCTTTTCGCGGGCTGAAAATGCCACTTTTGCCACTCACTGTATGGAGTCAATTCCTTGATACAACGTGACTGGAAACAGCTTTTGCCTTCATATTTATCATATTTGAACAGCATCTGACAGTGAAACATGTTTGTAAACATTGATTTTCAAATTGTGCACTGTTATGTCTAATGCTCTAAAACAGCTTTTCGCGGGCTGAAAATGCCACTTTTGCCACTCACTGCATGGAGTCAATTCCTTGATACAACCTGACTGGAAACAGCTTTTGCCTTCATATTTATCATATTTGAACAGCATCTGACAGTGAAACATGTTTGTAAACATTGATTTTGAAAAACTGCAGTCTGCTGTTTCTCATGCTGTAAAACAGCTTTTCGCGGGCTGAAAATGCCACTTTTGCCACTCACTGTATGGAGTCAATTCCTTGATACAACGTGACTGGAAACAGCTTTTGCCTTCATATTTATCATATTTGAACAGCATCTGACAGTGAAACATGTTTGTAAACATTGATTTTGAAAAACTGCAGTCTTGTTTCTAATGCTCTAAAACAGCTTTTCGCGGGCTGAAAATGCCACTTTTGCCACTCACTGTATGGAGTCAATTCCTTGATCAACGTGACTGGAAACAGCTTTTGCCTTCATATTTATCATATTTGAACAGCATCTGACAGTGAAACATGTTTGTAAACATTGATTTTCAAATTGTGCACTGTTGCTATTTCTATTGCTTTAAAACAGCTTTTCGCGTACTGAAAATGCCACTTTTGCATTTACTGTATGGAGTCAATTCCTTTATACAAAGTGACTGGAAAAAGCTTTTGCCTTCATATTTATCATATTTAAACAGCATCTGACAGTGAAACATGTTTGTAAACATTGATTTTCAAATTGTAAACTGTTGCTATGTCTAATGCTCTAAAACAGCTTTTCGCGGGCTGAAAATGCCACTTTTGCCACTCACTGTATGGAGTCAATTCCTTGATACAATGTGACTGGAAACAGCTTTTGCCTTCATATTTATCATATTTGAACAGCATCTGACAGTGAAACATGTTTGTAAACATTGATTTTCAAATTGTGCACTGTTGCTATTTCTATGCTCTAAAACAGCTTTTCGCGGGCTGAAAATGCCACTTTTGCCACTCACTGCATGGAGTCAATTCCTTGATACAACGTGACTGGAAACAGCTTTTGCCTTCATATTTATCATTTTGAACAGCATCTGACAGTGAAACATGTTTGTAAACATTGATTTTCAAATTGTGCACTGTTGCTATTCTAATGCTCTAAAACAGCTTTTCGCGGGCTGAAAATGCCACTTTTGCCACTCACTGTATGGAGTCAATTCTTGATACAACGTGACTGGAAACAGCTTTTGCCTTCATATTTATCATATTTGAACAGCATCTGACAGTGAAACATGTTTGTAAACATTGATTTTGAAAAACTGCAGTCTACCTGTTTCTCATGCTCTGAAACAGCTTTTCGCGGGCTGAAAATGCCACTTTTGCCACTCACTGTATGGAGTCAAATCCTTCCAACGTGACTGGAAACAGCTTTTGCCTTCATATCTATCATATTTGAACAGCATCTGACAGTGAAAAATGTTTGTAAACATTGATTTTCAAATTGTGCACTGTTGCTATTTCTATTGCTTTAAAACAGCTTTTCGCGTACTGAAAATGCCACTTTTGCATTTACTGTATGGAGTCAATTCCTTTATACAAAGTGACTGGAAAAAGCTTTTGCCTTCATATTTATCATATTTAAACAGCATCTGACAGTGAAACATGTTTGTAAACATTGATTTTCAAATTGTAAACTGTTGCTATGTCTAATGCTCTAAAACAGCTTTTCGCTGGCTGAAAATGCCACTTTTGCCACTCACTGTATGGAGTCAATTCCTTGATACAATGTGACTGGAAACAGCTTTTGCCTTCATATTTATCATATTTGAACAGCATCTGACAGTGAAACATGTTTGTAAACATTGATTTTCAAATTGTGCACTGTTGCTATGTCTAATGCTCTAAAACAGCTTTTCGCGGGCTGAAAATGCCACTTTTGCCACTCACTGCATGGAGTCAATTCCTTGACACAACCTGACTGGAAACAGCTTTTGCCTTCATATTTATCATTTTTGAACAGCATCTGACAGTGAAACATGTTTGTAAACACTGATTTTCAAATTGTGCACTGTTGCTATGTCTAATGCTCTAAAACAGCTTTTCGCGGGCTGAAAATGCCACTTTTGCCACTCACTGCATGGAGTCAATTCCTTGACTCAACCTGCCAGCTTTTGCCTTCATATTTATCATTTTTGAACAGCATTTGAAACATGCATTGATTTTGAAAAACTGCACTGTAAAACACATTGCATAATCATATTTGAACAGCATCTGACAGTGAAACATGTTTGTAAACATTGATTTTGTCAGTCTAATGCTCTAAAACAGCTTTTCGACTGGAAACAGCTTTTGCCTTCATATCTATCATATTTGAACAGCATCTGACACATTGATTTTCAAATTGTGCACTGTTGCTAATTCCAGCTTGACTGTATGAGTCAATTCCTTTATACAAAGTGAAACAGCTTTTGCCTTCATATTTATCATATTTGAACAGCATCTGACAGTGAAACATGTTTGTAAACATTGATTTTCAAATTGTAAACTGTTGCTATGTCTAATGCTCTAAAACAGCTTTTCGCGGGCTGAAAATGCCACTTTTGCCACTCACTGCATGGAGTCAATTCCTTGACACAACCTGACTGGAAACAGCTTTTGCCTTCATATTTATCATTTTTGAACAGCATCTGACAGTGAAACATGTTTGTAAACATTGATTTTGAAAAACTGCAGTCTTGCTGTTTCTAAAGCTGTAAAACAGCTTTTCGCCGGCTGAAAATGCCACTTTTGCCACTCACTGTATAGAGTGCATTACTTGATACAACGTGACTGGAAGCAGCTTTTGCCTTCATATTTATCATATTTGAACAGCATCTGACAGTGAAACATGTTTGTAAACATTGATTTTAAAAAAGTTCACTGTTGCTATTTCTAATGCTCTAAAACAGCTTTTCGCGGGCTGAAAATGCCACTTTTGCCTCTCACTGTATTGAGTCAATTCCTTGATACAACGTGACTGGAAACAGCCTTTGCCTTCATATTTATCATATTTGAACAGCATCTGACAGTGAAACATGTTTGTAAACATTGATTTTGAAAACGTGCACTGTTGCTATTTCTAATGCTCTAAAACAGCTTTTCGCGGGCTGAAAATGCCACTTTTGCCACTCACTGTATGGAGTCAATTCCTTCATACAACGTGACTGGAAACAGGTTTTGCTCATATCTATCATATTTGAACAGCATCTGACAGTGAAACATGTTTGTAAACATTGATTTTCAAATTGTGCGCTGTTGCTATGTCTAATGTTCTAAAACAGCTTTTCGCGGGCTGAAAATGCCACTTTTGCCACTCACTGTATGGAGTAAATTCCTTGATACAACATGACTGGAAACAGCTTTTGCCTTCATATCTATCATATTTGAACAGCATCTGACAGTGAAACATGTTTGTAAACATTGATTTTAAAAAAGTGCACTGTTGCTATTTCTAATGCTCTAAAACAGCTTTTCGCGGGCTGAAAATGCCACTTTTGCCACTCACTGTATTGAGTCAATTCCTTGATACAACGTGACTGGAAAAAGCCTTTGCCTTCATATTTATCATATTTGAACAGCATCTGACAGTGAAACATGTTTGTAAATATTGATTTTGAAAAACTGCAGTCTACCTGTTTCTAATGCTCTAAAACAGCTTTTCGCTGGCTGAAAATGCCACTTTTGCCACTCACTGTATGGAGTCAATTCCTTCATCCAACGTGACTGGAAACAGCTTTTGCCTTCATATTTATCACATTTGAACAGCATCTGACAGTGAAACATGTTTGTAAACATTGATTTTGAAAAATTGCAGTCAACCTGTTTCTAATGCTCTAAAACAGCTTTTCGCCGGCTGAAAATGCCACTTTTGCCACTTACTGTTTGGAGTCAATTCCTTGATACAACGTGACTGGAAACAGCTTTTGCCTTCATATTTATCATATTTGAACAGCATCTGACAGTGAAACATGCTTGTAAACATTGATTTTCAAATTGTGCACTGTTGCTATGTCTAATGCTCTAAAACAGCTTTTCGCGGGCTGAAAATGCCACTTTTGCCACTCACTGTATGGAGTCAATTCCTTGATACAATGTGACTGGAAACAGCTTTTGCCTTCATATTTATCATATTTGAACAGCATCTGACAGTGAAACATGTTTGTAAACATAGATTTTCAAATTGTGCACTGTTGCTATGTCTAATGCTCTAAAACAGCTTTTCGCGGGCTGAAAATGCCACTTTTGCCACTCACTGCATGGAGTCAATTCCTTGACACAACCTGACTGGAAACAGCCTTTGCCTTCATATTTATCATATTTGAACAGCATCTGACAGTGAAACATGTTTGTAAACATTGATTTTCAAATTGTGCACTGTTGCTATGTCTAATGCTCTAAAACAGCTTTTCGCGGGCAGAAAATGCCACTTTTGCCACTCACTGCATGGAGTCAATTCCTTGACTCAACCTGACTGGAAACAGCTTTTGCCTTCATATTTATCATTTTTGAACAGCATCTGACAGTGAAACATGTTTGTAAACATTGATTTTGAAAAACTGCAGTCTACCTGTTTCTCATGCTCTAAAACAGCTTTTCGCGGGCTGAAAATGCCACTTTTGCCACTCACTGTATGGAGTCAATTCCTTGACACAACCTGACTGGAAGCAGCTTTTGCCTTCATATTTATCATATTTGAACAGCATCTGACAGTGAAACATGTTTGTAAACATTGATTTTAAAAAAGTGCACTGTTGCTATTTCTAATGCTCTAAAACAGCTTTTCGCGGGCTGAAAATGCCACTTTTGCCTCTCACTGTATTGAGTCAATTCCTTGATACAACGTGACTGGAAACAGCCTTTGCCTTCATATTGATCATATTTGAACAGCATCTGACAGTGAAACATGTTTGTAAATATTGATTTTGAAAAACTGCAGTCTACCTGTTTCTAATGCTCTAAAACAGCTTTTCGCTGACTGAAAATGCCACTTTTGCCACTCACTGTATGGAGTCAATTCCTTCATCCAACGTGACTGGAAACAGCTTTTGCCTTCATATCTATCATATTTGAACAGCATCTGACAGTGAAACATGTTTGTAAACATTGATTTTCAAATTGTGCACTGTTGCTATGTCTATTGCTCCAAATCAGCTTTTCGCGGGCTGAAAATGCCACTTTTGCCACTCACTGTATGGAGTCAATTCCTTGATACAACGTGACTGGAAACAGCTTTTGCCTTCATATTTATCATATTTGAACAGCATCTGACAGTGAAACATGTTTCTAAACATTGATTTTCAAATTGTGCACTGTTGGTATGTCTAATGCTCCAAAAACAGCTTTTCGCGGGCTGAAAATGCCACTTTTGCCACTCACTGTATGGAGTCAATTCCTTGACACAACCTGACTGGAAACAGCTATTGCCTTCATATTTATCATATTTGAACAGCATCTGACAGTGAAACATGTTTGTAAACATTGATTTTGAAAAACTGCAGTCTACCTGTTTCTCATGCTCAAAAACAGCTTTTCGCGGGCTGAAAATGCCACTTTTGCCACTGACTGTATGGAGTCAATTCCTTGATACAACGTGACTGGAAACAGCTTTTGCCTTCATATTTATCATATTTGAACAGCATCTGACAGTGAAACATGTTTGTAAACATTGATTTTGAAAAACTGCAGTCTACCTGTTTCTCATGCTCTAAAACAGCTTTTCGCAGGCTGAAAATGCCACATGTGCCACTCACTGTATGGAGTCAATTCTTTGATACAACGTGACTGGAAACAGCTTTTGCCTTCATATTTATCATATTTGAACAGCATCTGACAGTGAAACATGTTTGTAAACATTGATTTTTAAAAACTGCAGTCTACCTGTTTCTATTGCTCTAAAACAGCTTTTCGCTGGCTGAAAATGCCACTTTTGCCACTCACTGTATGGAGTCAATTCCTTGATACAACGTGACTGGAAACAGCTTTTGCCTTCATATCTATCATATTTGAACAGCATCTGACAGTGATACATGTTTGTAAACATTGATTTTCAAATTGTGCACTGTTGCTATGTCTAATGCTCTAAAACAGCTTTTCGCGGGCTGAAAATGCCACTTTTGCCACTCACTGTATGGAGTCAATTCCTTGATACAACGTTTCTGGAAACAGGTTTTGCCTTCATATCTATCATATTTGAACAGCATCTGACAGTGAAATATGTTTGTAAACATTGATTTTCAAATTGTGCACTGTTGCTATTTCTATTGCTTTAAAACAGCTTTTCGCGGGCTGAAAATGCCACTTTTGCATTTACTGTATTGAGTCAATTCCTTTATACAAAGTGACTGGAAAAAGCTTTTGCCTTCATATTTATCATATTTAAACAGCATCTGACAGTGAAACATGTTTCTAAACATTGATTTTCAAATTGTGCACTGTTGCTATGTCTAATGCTCCAAAAACAGCTTTTCGCGGCCTGAAAATGCCACTTTTGCCACTCACTGTATGGAGTCAATTCCTTGACACAACCTGACTGGAAACAGCTTTTGCCTTCATATTGATCATATTTGAACAGCATCTGACAGTGAAACATGTTAGTAAACACTGATTTTTAAAAACTGTAGTCTACTTGTTTCTCATGCTCTAAAACAGATTTTCGCGGGCTGAAAATGCCACTTTTGCCACTCACTGTATGGAGTCAATTCCTTGATACAACGTGACTGGAAACAGCTTTTGCCTTCATATTTATCATATTTGAACAGCATCTGACAGTGAAACATGTTTGTAAACATTGATTTTGAAAAACTGCAGTCTACCTGTTTCTCATGCTCAATAACAGCTTTTCGCGGGCTGAAAATGCCACTTTTGCCACTTACCTTATGGAGTCAATTCCTTGATACAATGTGACTGGAAACAGCTTTTGCCTTCATATTTATCATATTTGAACAGCATCTGACAGTGAAACATGTTTGTAAACATTGATTTTGAAAAACTGCAGTCAACCTGTTTCTACTGCTCTAAAACAGCTTTTCGCGGGCTGAAAATGCCACTTTGGCCACTTACTGTATGGAGTCAATTCCTTGATACAACGTGACTGGAAACAGCTATTGCCTTCATATTTATCATTTTTGAACAGCATCTGACAGTGAAACATGTTTGTAAACATTGATTTTCAAATTGTGCACTGTTGCTATTTCTATTGCTTTAAAACAGCTTTTCGCGTACTGAAAATGCCACTTTTGCATTTACTGTATGGAGTCAATTCCTTTATACAAAGTGACTGGAAAAAGCTTTTGCCTTCATTTTTATCATATTTAAACAGCATCTGACAGTGAAACATGTTTGTAAACATTGATTTTCAAATTGTAAACTGTTGCTATGTCTAATGCTCTAAAACAGCTTTTCGCGGGCTGAAAATGCCACTTTTGCCACTCACTGTATGGAGTCAATTCCTTGATACAATGTGACTGGAAACAGCTTTTGCCTTCATATTTATCATATTTGAACAGCATCTGACAGTGAAACATGTTTGTAAACATTGATCTTGAAAAACTGCAGTGCACCTGTTTGGCGTGCTCTAAAACAGCTTTTCGGGGGCTGAAAATGCCACTTTTGCCACTCACTGCATGGAGTCAATTCCTTGATACAACGTGACTGGAAACAGCTTTTGCCTTCATATTTATCATATTTGAACAGCATCTGACAGTGAAACATGTTTGTAAACATTGATTTTCAAAAACTGGAGTCTAGCTGTTTCTCATGCTCTAAAACGTCTTTTCGTGGGCTGAAATGCCACTTTTGATACTTACTGTATGGAGTAAATTCCTTGATACAACATAACTGGAAACAGCTTTTGCCTTCATATTTATCATATTTGAACAGCATCTGACAGTGAAACATGTTTGTAAACATTGATTTTGAAAAACTGCAGTCTTGCTGTTTCTAAAGCTGTAAAACAGCTTTTCGCGGGCTGAAAATGCCACTTTTGCCACTCACTGTATAGAGTGCATTACTTGATAGAACGTGACTGGAAACAGCTTTTGCCGTCATATGTATCATATTTGAACAGCATCTGACAGTGAAACATGTTTGTAAACATTGATTTTGAAAAACTGCAGTCTACCTGTTTCTCATGCTCTGAATCAGCTTTTCGCGGGCTGAAAATGCCACTTTTACCACTCACTGTATGGAGTCAAATCCTTCATCCAACGTGACTGGAAACAGCTTTTGCCTTCATATCTATCATATTTGAACAGCATCTGACAGTGAAAAATGTTTGTAAACATTGATTTTCAAATTGTGCACTGTTGCTATTTCTATTGCTTTAAAACAGCTTTCGCGTACTGAAAATGCCACTTTTGCATTTACTGTATGGAGTCAATTCCTTGATACAATGTGACTGGAAACAGCTTTTGCCTTCATATTTATCATATTTGAACAGCATCTGACAGTGAAACATGTTTGTAAACATTGATTTTCAAATTGTGCACTGTTGCTATGTCTAATGCTCTAAAACAGCTTTTCGCGGGCTGAAAATGCCACTTTTGCCACTCACTGCATGGAGTCAATTCCTTGACACAACCTGACTGGAAACAGCTTTTGCCTTCATATTTATCATTTTTGAACAGCATCTGACAGTGAAACATGTTTGTAAACATTGATTTTGAAAAACTGCAGTCTTGCTGTTTCTAATGCTGTAAAACAGCTTTTCGCGGGCTGAAAATGCCACTTTTGCCACTCACTGTATAGAGTGCATTACTTGATACAACGTGACTGGAAGCAGCTTTTGCCTTCATATTTATCATATTTGAACAGCATCTGACAGTGAAACATGTTTGTAAACATTGATTTTAAAAAAGTGCACTGTTGCTATTTCTAATGCTCTAAAACAGCTTTTCGCGCGCTGTAAATGCCCCTTTAGCCACATACTGTATGGTGTCAATTCCTTGATACAACGTGACTGGAAAAAGCTTTTGCCTTCATATTTATCATATTTGAACAGCATCTGACAGTGAAAGATGTTTGTAAATATTGATTTTGAAAAACTGCAGTCTACCTGTTTCTAATGCTCTAAAACAGCTTTTCGCTGGCTGAAAATGCCACTTTTGCCACTCACTGTATGGAGTCAATTCCTTCATCCAACGTGACTGGAAACAGCTTTTGCCTTCATATCTATCATATTTGAACAGCATCTGACAATGAAACATGTTTGTAAACACTGATTTTCAAATTGTGCACTGTTGCTATGTCTAATGCTCTAAAACAGCTTTTCGCGGGCTGAAAATGCCACTTTTGCCACTCACTGTATTGAGTCAATTCCTTCATACAACGTGACTGGAAACAGCTTTTGCCTTCATAACTATCATATTTGAACAGCATCTGACAGTGAAACATGTTTGTAAACATTGATTTTAAAATTGTGCACTGTTGCTATGTCTAATGCTCTAAAACAGCTTTTCGCGGCCTGAAAATGCCACTTTTGCCACTCACTGTATGGAGTCAATTCCTTGACACAACCTGACTGGAAACAGCTTTTGCCTTCATATTGATCATATTTGAACAGCATCTGACAGTGAAACATGTTTGTAAACATTGATTTTGAAAAACTGCAGTCTACCTGTTTCTATTGCTCTAAAACAGCTTTTCGCGGGCTGAAAATGCCACTTTTGCCACTCACTGTATGGAGTCAATTCCTTGATACAACGTTACTGGAAACAGGTTTTGCCTTCATATCTATCATATTTGAACAGCATCTGACAGTGAAACATGTTTGTAAACATTGATTTTCAAATTGTGCACTGTTGCCATTTCTATTGCTTTAAAACAGCTTTTCGCGGGCTGAAAATGCCACTTTTGCATTTACTGTACTGAGTCAATTCCTTTATACAAAGTGACTGGAAAAAGCTTTTGCCTTCATATATATCATATTTAAACAGCATCTGACAGTGAAACATGTTTCTAAACATTGATTTTCAAATTGTGCACTGTTGCTATGTCTAATGCTCTAAAACAGCTTTTCGCGGCCTGAAAATGCCACTTTTGCCACTCACTGTATGGAGTCAATTCCTTGACACAACCTGACTGGAAACAGCTTTTGCCTTCATATTGATCATATTTGAACAGCATCTGACAGTGAAACATGTTTGTAAACACTGATTTTTAAAAACTGTAGTCTACCTGTTTCTCATGATCTAAAACAGATTTTCGCGGGCTGAAAATGCCACTTTTGCCACTGACTGTATGGAGTCAATTCCTTGATACAACGTGACTGGAAACAGCTTTTGCCTTCATATTTATCATATTTGAACAGCATCTGACAGTGAAACATGTTTGTAAACATTGATTTTGAAAAACTGCAGTCTACCTGTTTCTCATGCTCAATAACAGCTTTTCGCGGGCTGAAAATGCCACTTTTGCCACTTACCTTATGGAGTCAATTCCTTGATACAATGTGACTGGAAACAGCTTTTGCCTTCATATTTATCATATTTGAACAGCATCTGACAGTGAAACATGTTTGTAAACATTGATTTTAAAAACTGCAGTGTACCTGTTTCTCGTGCTCTAAAACAGCTTTTCGCACGCTGAAAATGCCACTTTTGATACTTACTGTATGGAGTCAATTCCTTGATGCATCGTGACTGGAAATAGCTTTTGCCTTCATATTTATCATATTTAAACAGCATCTTACAGTCAAACATGTTTGTAAACATTGATTTTGAAAAACTGCAGTCTACCTGTCTCTCATGCTCTAAAACAGCTTTTCGCGGGCTGAAAATGCCACTTTTGCCACTCACTGCATGGAGTCAATTCCTTGACACAACCTGACTGGAAACAGCTTTTGCCTTCATATTTATCATTTTTGAACAGCATCTGACAGTGAAACATGTTTGTAAACATAGATTTTTAAAAACTGCAGTCTACCTGTTTCTCATGCTCTAAAACAGATTTTCGCGGTCTGAAAATGCCACTTTTGCCAATCACTGTATGGAGTCAATTCCTTGACACAACCTGACTGGAAGCAGCTTTTGCCTTCATATTTATCATATTTGAACAGCATCTGACAGTGAAACATGTTTGTAAACATTGATTTTGAAAAACTGCAGTCTACCTTTTTCTCATGCTCTAAAACAGCTTTTCGCGTGCTCAAAATGCCACTTTTGCCACTCACTGTATAGAGTCAATTCCTTGATACAACGTGACTGGAAACAGCTTTTGCCTTCATATTTATCATATTTGAACAGCATCTGACGTGAAACATGTTTGTAAACATTGATTTTCAAAAAGTGCACTGTTGCTATTTCTAATGCTCTAAAACAGCTTTTCGTGGGCTGAAAATGCCACTTTTGCCACTCACTGTATGGAGTCAATTCCTTGATACAACGTGACTGGAAACAGCTTTTGCCTTCATATTTATCATATTTGAACAGCATCTGACAGTGAAACATGTAATTAAACATCGATTTTCAAAAAGTGCACTGTTGTTATTTCTAATGCTCTAAACCAGCTATTCGCGGGCTGAAAATGCCACTTTTGCCACTTACTGTTTGGAGTCAATTCCTTGATACAACGTGACTGGAAACAGTTATTGCCTTCATATTTATCATATTTGAACAGCATCTGACAGTGAAACATGTTTGTAAACATTGATTTTCAAATTGTGCACTGTTGCTATGTCTATTGCTCTAAAACAGCTTTTCGCGGGCTGAAAATGCCACTTTTGCCACTCACTGTATTGAGTCAATTCCTTCATACAACGTGACTGGAAACAGCTTTTGCCTTCATAACTATCATATTTGAACAGCATCTGACAGTGAAACATGTTTGTAAACATTGATTTTCAAATTGTGCACTGTTGCTATGTCTAATGTTCTAAAACAGCTTTTTGCGGGCTGAAAATGCCACTTTTGCCACTCACTGGATGGAGTCAATTCCTTGATACAATGTGACTGGAAACAGCTTTTGCCTTCATATTTATCATATTTGAACAGCATCTGACAGTGAAACATGTTTGTAAACATTGATTTTCAAATTGTGCACTGTTGCTATGTCTAATGCTCTAAAACAGCTTTTCGCGGGCTGAAAATGCCACTTTTGCCACTCACTGCATGGAGTCAATTCCTTCATACAACGTGACTGGAAACAGCTTTTGCCTTCATATCTATCATATTTGAACAGCATCTGACAGTGAAACATGTTTGTAAACATTGATTTTCAAATTGTGCACTGTTGCTATGTCTAATGCTCTAAAACAGCTTTTCGCGGGCTGAAAATGCCACTTTTGCCACTCTCTGCATGGAGTCAATTCCTTGACTCAACCTGACTGGAAACAGCTTTTGCCTTCATATTTATCATTTTTGAACAGCATCTGACAGTGAAACATGTTTGTAAACATTGATTTTGAAAAACTGCAGTCTTGCTGTTTCTAAAGCTGTAAAACAGCTTTTCGCAGGCTGAAAATGCCACTTTTGCCACTCACTGTATAGAGTGCATTACTTGATACAACGTGACTGGAAACAGCTTTTGCCTTCATATTTATCATATTTGAACAGCATCTGACAGTGAAACATGTTTGTAAACATTGATTTTAAAAAAGTGCACTGTTGCTATTTCTAATGCTCTAAAACAGCTTTTCGCGGGCTGAAAATGCCACTTTTGCCTCTCACTGTATTGAGTCAATTCCTTGATACAACGTGACTGGAAACAGCCTTTGCCTTCATATTTATCATATTTGAACAGCATCTGACAGTGAAACATGTTTGTAAACATTGATTTTGAAAAACTGCAGTCTACCTTTTTCTAATGCTCTAAAACAGCTTTTCGCGGGCTGAAAATGCCACTTTTGCCACTCACTGTATGGAGTCAATTCCTTGATACAACGTGACTGGAAACAGGTTTTGCCTTCATATCTATCATATTTGAACAGCATCTGACAGTGAAACATGTTTGTAAACATTGATTTTCAAATTGTGCACTGTTGCTATTTCTATTGCTTTAAAACAGCTTTTCGCGGGCTGAAAATGCCACTTTTGCATTTACTGTATTGAGTCAATTCCTTTATACAAAGTGACAGGAAAAAGCTTTTGCCTTCATATTTATCATATTTAAACAGCATCTGACAGTGAAACATGTTTCTAAACATTGATTTTCAAATTGTGCACTGTTGCTATGTCTAATGCTCTAAAACAGCTTTTCGCGGCCTGAAAATGCCACTTTTGCCACTCACTGTATGGAGTCAATTCCTTGACACAACCTGACTGGAAACAGCTTTTGCCTTCATATTGATCATATTTGAACAGCATCTGACAGTGAAACATGTTTGTAAACACTGATTTTTAAAAACTGTAGTCTACCTGTTTCTCATGATCTAAAACAGATTTTCGCGGGCTGAAAATGCCACTTTTGCCACTGACTGTATGGAGTCAATTCCTTGATACAACGTGACTGGAAACAGCTTTTGCCTTCATATTTATCATATTTGAACAGCATCTGACAGTGAAACATGTTTGTAAACATTGATTTTGAAAAACTGCAGTCTACCTGTTTCTCATGCTCAATAACAGCTTTTCGCGGGCTGAAAATGCCACTTTTGGAACTTACCTTATGGAGTCAATTCCTTGATACAATGTGACTGGAAACAGCTTTTGCCTTCATATTTATCATATTTGAACAGCATCTGACAGTGAAACATGTTTGTAAACATTGATTTTGAAAAACTGCAGTCTACCTGTTTCTAATGCTCTAAAACAGCTTTTCGCGGGCTGAAAATGCCACTTTTGCCACTCACTGTATGGAGTCAATTCCTTCATCCAACGTGACTGGAAACAGCTTTTGCCTTCATATTTATCATATTTGAACAGCATCTGACAGTGAAACATGTTTGTAAACATTGATTTTCAAAAAGTGCACTGTTGCTATTTCTAATGCTCTAAAACAGCTTTTCGCGGGCTGAAAATGCCACTTTTGCCACTCACTGCATGAAGTCAATTCCTTGACACAACGTGACTGGAAACAGCTTTTGCCTTCATATTTATCATTTTTGAACAGCATCTGACAGTGAAAAATGTTTGTAAACATTGATTTTGAAAAACTGCAGTCTACCTGTTTCTCATGCTCTAAAACAGCTTTTCGCGGGCTGAAAATGCCACTTTTGCCACTCACTGTATGGAGTCAATTGCTTCATCCAACGTGACTGGAAAAAGCTTTTGCCTTCATATCTATCATATTTGAACAGCATCTGACAGTGAAACATGTTTGTAAACATTGATTTTCAAATTGTGCACTGTTGCTATGTCTATTGCTCTAATACAGCTTTTCGCGGTCTGAAAATGCCACTTTTGCCACTCACTGTATTGAGTCAATTCCTTCATACAACGTGACTGGAAACAGCTTTTGCCTTCATAACTATCATATTTGAACAGCATCTGACAGTGAAACATGTTTGTAAACATTGATTTTAAAATTGTGCACTGTTGCTATGTCTAATGTTCTAAAACAGCTTTTTGCGGGCTGAAAATGCCACTTTTGCCACTCACTGTATGGAGTCAATTCCTTGATACAATGTGACTGGAAACAGCTTTTGCCTTCATATTTATCATATTTGAACAGCATCTGACAGTGAAACATGTTTGTAAACATTGATTTTCAAATTGTGCACTGTTGCTATGTCTAATGCTCTAAAACAGCTTTTCTTGGGGCTGAAAATGCCACTTTTGCCACTCACTGCAGAGTCAATTCCTTGACACAACCTGACTGGAAACAGCTTTTGCCTTCATATTTATCATTTTTTGAACAGCATCTGACAGTGAAACATGTTTGTAAACATTGATTTTCAAATTGTGCTATTGCTATGTCTAATGCTCTAAAACACAGCTTTTCATGGGCTGAAAATGCCACTTTTTGCCACTCACTGCATGGAGTCAATTCCTTCATACAACGTGACTGGAAACAGCTTTTGCCTTCATATCTATCATATTTGAACAGCATCTGACAGTGAAACATGTTGTAAACATTGATTTTCAAATTGTGCACTGTTGCTATGTCTAATGCTCTAAAACAGCTTTTCGCGGTCTGAAAATGCCACTTTTGCCACTCACTGTATGGAGTAAATTCCTTGATACAACATGACTGGAAACAGCTTTTGCCTTCATATTTATCATATTTGACCAGCATCTGACAGTGAAACATGTTTGTAAACATTGATTTTAAAAAAGTGCACTGTTGCTATTTCTAATGCTCTAAAACAGCTTTTCGCGGACTGAAAATGCCACTTTTGCCTCTCACTGTATTGAGTCAATTCCTTGATACAACGTGACTGGAAACAGCCTTTGCCTTCATATTTATCATATTTGAACAGCATCTGACAGTGAAACATGTTTGTAAATATTGATTTTGAAAAACTGCAGTCTACCTGTTTCTAATGCTCTAAAACAGCTTTTCGCTGGCTGAAAATGCCACTTTTGCCACTCACTGTATGGAGTCAATTCCTTCATCCAACGTGACTGGAAACAGCTTTTGCCTTCATATCTATCATATTTGAACAGCATCAACCGTGAAGCATGTTTGTAAACATTGATTTTCAAATTGTGCCATGCCCCTTTATGTCTAATGCTCTAAAACAGCTTTCGCGGGCTGAAAATGCCACTTACACTTGCTCACTGTATTGAGTCAATTCCTTCATACAACGTGACTGAAACAGCTTTTGCCTTCATATCCCACCACTCTTATTTGAACAGCATCTGACAGTGAAACATGTTTGTAAACATTGATTTTGAAAAACTGCAGTCTACCTGTTTCTCATGTCAATAACGACTTTTCGCGGGCTGAAAATGCCACTTTTACCCTTACCTTATGAGTCAGTTCTTGATACAATGTGACTGGAAACAGCTTTTGCCTTCATATTTATCATATTTGAACAGCATCTGACAGTGAGAAACATGTTTGTAAACATTGATTTTTGAAAAAGTTTTGCAGTCAACCTGTTTCTAATGCTCTAAAAAACAGCTTTTCGCGGGCTGAAAATGCCACTTTTGCCACTCACTGTATGGAGTCAATTCCTTCATACAACGTGACTGGAAACAGGTTTTGCCTTCATATCTATCATATTTGGACAGCATCTGACAGTGAAACATGTTTGTAAACATTGATTTTCAAATTGTGCACTGTTGCTATTTCTATTGCTTTAAAACAGCTTTTCGCGTACTGAAAATGCCACTTTTGCATTTACTGTATGGAGTCAATTCCTTGACACAACCTGACTGGAAACAGCTTTTGCCTTCATATTTATCATTTTTGAACAGCATCTGACAGTGAAACATGTTTGTAAACATTGATTTTCAAATTGTGCACTGTTGCTATGTCTAATGCTCTAAAACAGCTTTTCGCGGGCTGAAAATGCCACTTTTGCCACTCACTGCATGGAGTCAATTCCTTGACTCAACCTGACTGGAAACAGCTTTTGCCTTCATATTTATCATTTTTGAACAGCATCTGACAGTGAAACATGTTTGTAAACATTGATTTTGAAAAACTGCAGTCTTGCTGTTTCTAAAGCTGTAAAACAGCTTTTCGCAGGCTGAAAATGCCACTTTTGCCACTCACTGTATAGAGTGCATTACTTGATACAACGTGACTGGAAACAGCTTTTGCCTTCATATTTATCATATTCGAACAGCATCTGACAGTGAAACATGTTTGTAAACATTGATTTTAAAAAAGTGCACTGTTGCTATTTCTAATGCTCTAAAACAGCTTTTCGCGGGCTGAAAATGCCACTTTTGGTACTCACTGTATGGAGTCAATTCCTTGATACAACGTGACTGGAAACAGCCATTGCCTTCATATTTATCATATTTGAACAGCATCTGACAGTGAAACATGTTTGTAAACATTGATTTTGAAAAACTGCAGTCTACCTGTTTCTAATGCTCTAAAACAGCTTTTCGCGGGCTGAAAATGCCACTTTTGCCACTCACTGTATGGAGTCAATTCCTTCATCAACGTGACTGGAAACAGGCTTTTGCCTTCATATCTATCATATTTGAACAGCATCTGACAGTGAAACATGTTTGTAAACATTGATTTTCAAATTGTGCACTGTTGCTATGTCTATTGCTCTAAAACAGCTTTTCGCGGGCTGAAAATGCCACTTTTGCCACTCACTGTATTGAGTCAATTCCTTCATACAAAGTGACTGGAAAAAGCTTTTGTCTTCATATTTATCATATTTAAACAGCATCTGACAGTGAAACATGTTTCTAAACATTGATTTTCAAATTGTGCACTGTTGCTATGTCTAATGCTCTAAAACAGCTTTTCGCGGCCTGAAAATGCCACTTTTGCCACTCACTGTATGGAGTCAAGTCCTTGACACAACCTGACTGGAAACAGCTTTTGCCTTCATATTGATCATATTTGAACAGCATCTGACAGTGAAACATGTTTGTAAACACTGATTTTTAAAAACTGTAGTCTACCTGTTTCTCATGCTCTAAAACAGATTTTCGCGGGCTGAAAATGCCACTTTTGCCACTGACTGTATGGAGTCAATTCCTTGATACAACGTGACTGGAAACAGCTTTTGCCTTCATATTTATCATATTTGAACAGCATCTGACAGTGAAACATGTTTGTAAACATTGATTTTGAAAAACTGCAGTCTACCTGTTTCTCATGCTCAATAACAGCTTTTTGCGGGCTGAAAATGCCACTTTTGCCACTTACCTTATGGAGTCAATTCCTTGATACAATGTGACTGGAAACAGCTTTTGCCTTCATATTTATCATATTTGAACAGCATCTGACAGTGAAACATGTTTGTAAACATTGATTTTTAAAAACTGCAGTCTACCTGTTTCTATTGCTCTAAAACAGCTTTTCGCTGGCTGAAAATGCCACTTTTGCCACTCACTGTATGGAGTCAATTCCTTGATACAACGTGACTGGAAACAGCTTTTGCCTTCATATCTATCATATTTGAACAGCATCTGACAGTGATACATGTTTGTAAACATTGATTTTCAAATTGTGCACTGTTGCTATGTCTAATGCTCTAAAACAGCTTTTCGCGGGCTGAAAATGCCACTTTTGCCACTCACTGCATGGAGTCAATTCCTTGACACAACCTGACTGGAAACAGCTTTTGCCTTCATATTTATCATTTTTGAACAGCATCTGACAGTGAAACATGTTTGTAAACATTGATTTTCAAATTGTGCACTGTTGCTATTTCTATTGCTTTAAAACAGCTTTTCGCGGGCTGAAAATGCCACTTTTGCATTTACTGTATTGAGTCAATTCCTTTATACAAAGTGACTGGAAAAAGCTTTTGCCTTCATATTTATCATATTTAAACAGCATCTGACAGTGAAACATGTTTCTAAACATTGATTTTCAAATTGTGCACTGTTGCTATGTCTAATGCTCCAAAAACAGCTTTTCGCGGCCTGAAAATGCCACTTTTGCCACTCACTGTATGGAGTCAATTCCTTGACACAACCTGACTGGAAACAGCTTTTGCCTTCATATTTATCATATTTGAACAGCATCTGACAGTGAAACATGTTTGTAAACATTGATTTTGAAAAACTGCAGTCTACCTGTCTCTAATGCTCTAAAAAAGCTGTTCGCGGGCTGAAAATGGCATTTGTGCCTCTCACTGTATGGAGTCAATTCCTTGATACAACGTGACTGGAAACAGCTATTGCCTTCATATTTATCATATTTGAACAGCATCTGACAGTGAAACATGTTTGTAAACATTGATTTTGAAAAACTGCAGTCTACCTGTTTCTCATGCTCAATAACAGCTTTTCGCGGGCTGAAAATGCCACTTTTGCCACTTACCTTATGGAGTCAATTCCTTGATACAATGTGACTGGAAACAGCTTTTGCCTTCATATTTATCATATTTGAACAGCATCTGACAGTGAAACATGTTTGTAAACATTGATTTTGAAAAACTGCAGTCAACCTGTTTCTACTGCTCTAAAACAGCTTTTCGCGGGCTGAAAATGCCACTTTGGCCACTTACTGTATGGAGTCAATTCCTTGATACAACGTGACTGGAAACAGCTATTGCCTTCATATTTATCATATTTGAACAGCATCTGACAGTGAAACATGTTTGTAAACATTGATTTTCAAATTGTGCACTGTTGCTATTTCTATTGCTTTAAAACAGCTTTCGCGTACTGAAAATGCCACTTTTGCATTTACTGTATGGAGTCAATTCCTTTATACAAAGTGACTGGAAAAAGCTTTTGCCTTCATATTTATCATATTTAAACAGCATCTGACAGTGAAACATGTTTGTAAACATTGATTTTCAAATTGTAAACTGTTGCTATGTCTAATGCTCTAAAACAGCTTTTCGCGGGCTGAAAATGCCACTTTTGCCACTCACTGTATGGAGTCAATTCCTTGATACAATGTGACTGGAAACAGCTTTTGCCTTCATATTTATCATATTTGAACAGCATCTGACAGTGAAACATGTTTGTAAACATTGATTTTCAAATTGTGCACTGTTGCTATGTCTAATGCTCTAAAACAGCTTTTCGCGGGCTGAAAATGCCACTTTTGCCACTCACTGCATGGAGTCAATTCCTTGACACAACCTGACTGGAAACAGCTTTTGCCTTCGTATTTATCATTTTTGAACAGCATCTGACAGTGAAACATGTTTGTAAACATTGATTTTCAAATTGTGCACTGTTGCTATGTCTAATGCTCTAAAACAGCTTTTCGCGGGCAGAAAATGCCACTTTTGCCACTCACTGCATGGAGTCAATTCCTTGACTCAACCTGACTGGAAACAGCTTTTGCCTTCATATTTATCATTTTTGAACAGCATCTGACAGTGAAACATGTTTGTAAACATTGATTTTGAAAAACTGCAGTCTTGCTGTTTCTAAAGCTGTAAAACAGCTTTTCGCGGGCTGAAAATGCCACTTTTGCCACTCACTGTATAGAGTGCATTACTTGATAGAACGTGACTGGAAACAGCTTTTGCCGTCATATGTATCATATTTGAACAGCATCTGACAGTGAAACATGTTTGTAAACATTGATTTTGAAAAACTGCAGTCTACCTGTTTCTCATGCTCTGAATCAGCTTTTCGCGGGCTGAAAATGCCACTTTTACCACTCACTGTATGGAGTCAAATCCTTCATCCAACGTGACTGGAAACAGCTTTTGCCTTCATATCTATCATATTTGAACAGCATCTGACAGTGAAAAATGTTTGTAAACATTGATTTTCAAATTGTGCACTGTTGCTATTTCTATTGCTTTAAAACAGCTTTCGCGTACTGAAAATGCCACTTTTGCATTTACTGTATGGAGTCAATTCCTTGATACAATGTGACTGGAAACAGCTTTTGCCTTCATATTTATCATATTTGAACAGCATCTGACAGTGAAACATGTTTGTAAACATAGATTTTTAAAAACTGTAGTCTACCTGTTTCTCATGCTGTAAAACAGCTTTTGGCGGGCTGAAAATGCCACTTTTGCCACTCACTGTATGGAGTCAATTCCTTGACACAACCTGACTGGAAGCAGCTTTTGCCTTCATATTTATCATATTTGAACAGCATCTGACAGTGAAACATGTTTGTAAACATTGATTTTGAAAAACTGCAGTCTTGCTGTTTCTAAAGCTGTAAAACAGCTTTTCGCCGGCTGAAAATGCCACTTTTGCCACTCACTGTATAGAGTGCATTACTTGATACAACGTGACTGGAAGCAGCTTTTGCCTTCATATTTATCATATTTGAACAGCATCTGACAGTGAAACATGTTTGTAAACATTGATTTTAAAAAAGTGCACTGTTGCTATTTCTAATGCTCTAAAACAGCTTTTCGCGGGCTGAAAATGCCACTTTTGCCTCTCACTGTATTGAGTCAATTCCTTGATACAACGTGACTGGAAACAGCCTTTGCCTTCATATTTATCATATTTGAACAGCATCTGACAGTGAAAGATGTTTGTAAATATTGATTTTGAAAAACTGCAGTCTACCTGTTTCTAATGCTCTAAAACAGCTTTTCGCTGGCTGAAAATGCCACTTTTGCCACTCACTGTATGGAGTCAATTCCTTCATCCAACGTGACTGGAAACAGCTTTTGCCTTCATATCTATCATATTTGAACAGCATCTGACAATGAAACATGTTTGTAAACATTGATTTTCAAATTGTGCACTGTTGCTATGTCTAATGCTCTAAAACAGCTTTTCGCGGGCTGAAAATTCCACTTTTGCCACTCACTGTATGGAGTCAATTCCTTCATACAACGTGACTGGAAACAGCTTTTGCCTTCATAACTATCATATTTGAACAGCATCTGACAGTGAAACATGTTTGTAAACATTGATTTTAAAATTGTGCACTGTTGCTATGTCTAATGCTCTAAAACAGCTTTTCGCGGCCTGAAAATGCCACTTTTGCCACTCACTGTATGGAGTCAATTCCTTGACACAACCTGACTGGAAACAGCTTTTGCCTTCATATTGATCATATTTGAACAGCATCTGACAGTGAAACATGTTTGTAAACATTGATTTTGAAAAACTGCAGTCTACCTGTTTCTATTGCTCTAAAACAGCTTTTCGCGGGCTGAAAATGCCACTTTTGCCACTCACTGTATGGAGTCAATTCCTTGATACAACGTTACTGGAAACAGGTTTTGCCTTCATATCTATCATATTTGAACAGCATCTGACAGTGAAACATGTTTGTAAACATTGATTTTCAAATTGTGCACTGTTGCCATTTCTATTGCTTTAAAACAGCTTTTCGCGGGCTGAAAATGCCACTTTTGCATTTACTGTACTGAGTCAATTCCTTTATACAAAGTGACTGGAAAAAGCTTTTGCCTTCATATATATCATA
>JAMOIN010001832.1:0-55050 GCA_024666655.1 Dascyllus trimaculatus | reverse complement strand
TTTTTCGACATTTTTGACCTTTTTGTGCAAGTTTTGACCTCATACCGCTGTATGAAGTTTTTGTGACATTTTTTACCTTTTTGTGACATTTTTGACATCTTTCCGCAGTATGACGTTTATGTGACAAGTTTGACCTCATACCGCGGTATGACGTTTTTGTGAAATTTTTGACCTCATACCGCGGTGTGACGTTTTTGAGACATTTTTGACCTTTTTGTGACATTTTTGACCTTTTTGTGACGTTTTTGACCTCATGCCGCGTTATGACGTTTTTGTGACTTTTGTGACGTTTTTGACCTCATACCGCGGTATGATGTTTTTTTCACATTTTTGACCTCATACCGCGGTATGATGTTTTTGTGACATTTTTGACCACATCCCGCGATATGACGTTTTTGTGACATTTTTGACCTCATCCCGCGGAAAGACGTTTTTTTGACATTTTTGACATCATTCCGCGGTATAACGTTTTTGCGACAGTTTTGACCTTTTTGTGCATGTTTTGACATGATTCCGCGGTATGACGTTTTTGCGACATTTTTGACCTTTTTGTGACATCTTTTACCTCATACCGCGGTATGGCTTTTATGTGACATTTTTGACCTTTTTGTGACGTTTTTGACCTCAGACTGCGGTATGACGTTTTTGTGACATTTTTGACCTCATACCGTGGTATGACGTTTTTGTGTGATTTTTGACGTCATACCGCGGCATGACATTTTTGCGACATTTTTGACCTCATACCGCGGTATGACTTTTATGTGACATCTTTGACCTTTTTGTGACATTTTTGACCATTTTGTGACGTTTTTGACCTCAGACTGCAGTATGACGTTTTTGTGACATTTTTGACCTCATACCATTGTATTACGTTTTTGTGACATTTTTGACCTTTTTGTGACATTTTTGACCTCATACCGCGGTATGAAATTTTGTGACATTTTTGACCTCATCCCGCGATATGACGTTTTTGTGACTTTTTTGGCCTCATCCCACGGTATGACATTTTTGTGACATTTTTGACCTCATCCCACGGTATCACGTTTTTGAGAAATTTTTGACTTTTGTGTGACATTTTTGACATCATCCCGCGGTGTGACGTTTTTTAGGCATTTTTGACCTCATCCCGCGGTATGACGTTTTTGCGACATTTTTGACCTTTTTGTGACATTTCTGACCTCATACCGCGGTATAACGTTTTTGTGACATTTTTGACATCATCCCGCGGGATGACCTTTTTCTGAGATTTTTGACCTCAGAAAAAGAGGTCAAAAATTTTTGTGACATTTTTGACATTGAACCGCGGTATGACGTTTTTGTGACATTTTTGACTTCATACCGCTTTATGACTTTTTTGTGACACTTTTGACCTTTTTGGAACATTTTTGACCTCATTCCGAGGTATGAAATTTTTGTGACATTTTTGACATCATCCCGCCGTATGACGTTTTTGTGACATTTTTGACCTCATCCCGCGGTATGACGTTTTTGCCACATTTTTGACCTCATTCCGCGGTTTGACGTTTTTGTGACTTTTGTGACGTTTTTGACCTCATACCGCGGTATGACATTTTTGTGACATTTTTGACCTCATACCGCGATGTGACGTTTTTGTGACCTTTTTGACATCATACCGTGGTATGCTGTTTTTGTGACATTTTTTACCTTTTTGTGACATTTTTGACATTATCCCACCGTACGACGTTTTTGACATTTTTGACCTCATCCCGCGGTATGACGTTTTTGTTACATTTGTGACCTTTTTGTGACATTTTTGACAGCATTCCGCAGTATGACGTTTATGTGACATTTTTGACCTCACACCGCGGTATGACGTTTTTGTGATATTTTTTACCTCATCCCGCGGTATGACGTTTTTGTGACATTTTTGACCTTTTTGTGACATTTCTGACATGATTCCGCGGTATGACGTTTTTGTGACATTTTTTACCTCATACCGCGGTATGACGTTTCTGTGACATTTTTGACCTCACACCGCGGAATGACGTTTTTGTGACATTTTTGACTTTTTACCGCGGTATGACGTTTCTGTGACATTTTTGACCTCACACCGCGGAATGACGTTTTTGTGACATTTTTGACTTTTTACCGCGGTATTACTTTTTTGTGACATTTTTGACCTCATCACGCGGTATAACGTTTTTGTGACATTTTTGACCTCATCCCGCGGTATGACGTTTGTGTGACATTTTTGACCTCATCCCGCGATATGACGTTTTAGTGACATTTTTGACCTCATACCACGGTGTGATTTTTATGTGACATTTTTGACATTTTTGTGACGTTTTTGACCTAATACCGCGGAATGACGTTTTTGTGACATTTTTTACCTCACACCGCGGTATGACTTTTATGTGACATTTTTGACCTTTTTGTGACGTTTTTGACCTTTTTGTGACGTTTTGACCTCATACCGCGGAATGACGTTATTGTGACATTTTTGACCTTTTTGTGCCATTTTTGACATCATTCCGCAGTATGACGTTTATGTGACATTTTTGACCTCATACCGCGGTATGCCGTTTTTGTGAAATTTTTGACCTCATATGACCTTTTTGTGACGTTTTTGACCTCATACCGCGGTATGACGTTTTTGTGACATTTTTGACCTCATCCCGCTGTATAATGTTCTTGTGAAATTTTTTATATCATACCGCGGTATGACGTTTTTGTGACATTTTTGACCTCATCCCGCGGAATAATGTTTTTGTGACATTTTTGACATCATACCGCGGAATGACGTTTTCGTGACCGTTTTGACCTCATACCGCGGTATGACGTTTTTGCGACATTTTTGACCTTTTTTTGACATTTTTGACCTCATACTGCGGGATAACGCTTTTGTGAAATTTTTGACCTCATCCCAAGGTATGACCTTTTTCTGAGATTTTTGACCTCATACCGTGGTTTAACGTTTTTGTGACATTTTTGACCTCATCTGACGTTTTTGTGACATTTTTGACCTTATACCACGGTATGACGTTTTTGTGACATTTTTTACCTCATCCAGCGATATGACAATTTTGTGACATTTTTGACCTCATCTGACGTTTTTGTGACATTTTTGACCTCATACCGCAGTATGACGTTTTTGTGACATTTTTGACCTCATTCCGCGGTATGACGTTTTTATGACTTTTTTGACCTCATCCCGCGGTATGACGTTTTTGTGACATTTTTGATCCTTTTGTGACATTTTTGACCTCATACCACGGTATGACGTTTTTCTGACATTTTTGACCTCATCCCGCTATATGACGTTTTTCGACATTTTTGACCTTTTTGTGCAAGTTTTGACCTCATACCGCGGTATGACGTTTTTCTGACATTTTTTACCTTTTTGTGACATTTTTGACATCATTCCGCAGTATGACGTTTATGTGACAATTTTGACCTCATACCACGGTATGACTTTTATGTGAAATTTTTGACCTTTTTGTGACGTTTTTGACCTCAGACCGCGGTATGACGTTTTTGTGATATTTTTGACCTTTTATTGAAATTTTTGACATCATCTCGCCGTATGACATTTTTGTGACATTTTTGACAACATTCCGCTGTATGACGTTTTTGTGACATTTTTGACATCCCGCGGTATGATCTTTTTCTGACATTTTTGACCTTCTGAAATTTTTGTGACATTCTTGACCTCATACCGCGGTATGACTTTTATGTGACATTTTTTACCTTTTTGTGACATTTTTGACCTTTTTATGACGTTTTTGAACCACATGCCGTGTGATGACGTTTTTGTGACATTTTTTACTTCATACCGCTTTATGACTTTTTTGTGACATTTTTTACCTTTTTGGAACATTTTTGACGTCATTCCGCGCTATGACGTTTCTGTGACATTTTTGACCTCATCCCGTGGTATGACGTTTTTGTGACATTTTTTACCTCATACCGCGGAATGACGTTTTTGAGACATTTTTGACCTTTTTGTGACATTTTTGACCTCATCTCGCGATATGACGTTTTTGTGACATCTTTGATATCATCCCGCCGTATGACGCTTTTGTGACATTTTTGACCTCATCCCGCAGTATGACCTTTTTCTGACATTTTTGACCTTCTGAAATTTTTGTGACATTTTTGACCTGATACCGCGGTATGACGTTTTCGTGACATTTTTGACCTCATACCGCGGTATGACGTTTTTGAGACATTTTTGACCTTTTTGTGACATTTTTGACCTCATCTCGCGATATGACGTTTATGTGACATTTTTGACCTTTTTGTGACATTTTTGAGATCATTCCGCAGAATGACATTTATGTGACATTTTGTACCTCATACCGCGGTTTGACGTTTTTGTGACATTTTTGACCTTTTTGTGACGTTTTTGACCTCAGACCGCGGTATGACGTATTTGTGACATTTTTTACTTCTTACCGCTTTATGACGTTTATGTGACATTTTTGACCTTTTTGTGACATTTTTGACATCATTCCGCAGTATGACGTTTATGTGACATTTTTGACCTCATACCGCGGTATGCCGTTTTTGTGAAATTTTTTACCTCATACCGCGGTATGACGTTTTCGCGACATTTTTGACCTCATACCGCGGTATGACGTTATTGTGACATTTTTGACCTTTTTGTGACATTTTTGACCTCATTCCGCGGTATGACGTTTTTGTAACACTTTTGACCTTTGTGTGACATTTTTGACATCATTCTGCGGTATGACGTTTTTGTGACATTTTTGACCTCATACCGCGGTATGAAATTTTTGTGAGATTTTTGACATCATCCCGCGGTATGACGTTTTTTGACGTTTTTGTGACATTTTTGACCTCATCTCGCGATATGATGTTTATGTGACATTTTTGACCTTTTTGTGACATTTTTGACATCATTCCGCAGAATGACATTTATGTGACATTTTTGACCTCATACCGCGGTTTGAAGTTTTTGTGACATTTTTGACCATTTTGTGACGTTTTTGACCTCAGACCGCGGTATGACGTATGTGTGACATTTTTTACTTCTTACCGCTTTATGACGTTTATGTGACATTTTTGACCTTTTTGTGACATTTTTGAAATCATTCCGCAGTATGACGTTTATGTGACATTTTTGACCTCATACCACGGTATGCCGTTTTTGTGAAATTTTTTACCTCATACCGCGGTATGACGTTTTCGCGACATTTTTGACCTCATACAGCGGTATGTCGTTTTTGTGACATTTTTGACCTTTTTGTGACATTTTTGACATCATTCCGCAGTATGACGTTTATGTGACATTTTTGACCTCATACCGTGGTATGCCGTTTTTGTGACATTTTCGACATCATCCCGCTGTGTGACGTTTTTGAGGCATTTTTGACATCATCCCGCAGTGTGACTTTTATGTGACATTTTTGACCTCATTCCGCGGTTTCACCTTTTTGTGACATTTTTGACCTCATACCGCCGTAATACGTTTTTGTGAAATTTTTGACCTCATCCCGCGGGATGACCTTTTTCTGAAATTTTTGACCTCATACTGCGGCATGAAATTTTTGTGACATTTTTAACCTCATTCCGCGGTATGATGTTTTCGTGACATTTTTGACCTCATCCCACGGTATGACGTTTTTGTGACATTTTTGACCTTTTTGTGACGTTTTTGACCACATACCGCGGTTTGACGTTTTTATGACGTTTTTGACCTCATACTGCGGTATGACGTTTTTGTGACATTTTTGACCTCATACCGCGGTATGACTTTTATGTGACATTTTTGACCTTTTTGTGACATTTTTGACCTTTTTGTGACGTTTTTGACCTGATACCGCGTTATGACGTTTTTGTGATATTTTTGACTTCATACCGCTTCATGATTTTTCTGTGACATTTTTGACCTCATTTTTGACGTTTTTGTGATATTTTTGACCTTTTATTGAAATTTTTGACATCATCCCGCCGTATGACATTTTTGTGACATTTTTGACCTAATCCCGCGGTATGACGTTTTTGCGACATTTTTGACCTCATACCGCGGTATGACGTTTTTGTGACTATTGTGACGTTTTTGACCTCATACCGCGGTATGACGTTTTTGTGACGTTTTTTACGTCATCCCGCGATGTGATGTTTTTGTGACATTTTTGACCTTTTTATGACATCTTTGACCTGATCCCGCGGTATGACGCTTTTGTGACATTTTTGACCTCATACCGCGGTATAACGTTTGTGACATTTTTGACCTCATACCGCAGTATAATGTTTTGTGACATTTTTGACCTTTTTGTGACATTTTTGACATGATTCCGCGGTATGACGTTTTTGTGACATTTTTGACCTCATACAGCGGTATGACCATTTTGTGACATTTTTGACCTCATACCGCGGTATGACTTTTATGTGACATTTTTGACCTTTTTGTGACACTTTTGACCTTTTTGTAACGTTTTTGACCTCCTACCGCGGTATGACGTTTTTGTGACATTTTTGACTTTATACCGCTTTATGACTTTTTTTTGACATTTTTGAACTTTTTGGAACATTTTTGACCTCATTCCGCGGTATGACGTTTTTGAGACATTTTTGACCTTTTTATGACATTTTTGATATGATCCCGTGGTATGACGTTTTTGTGACATTTTTGACATCATCCCGTGGTATGACTTTTTTGTGAAATTTTTGACCTTTTTGGAACATTTTTGACCTCATTCCGCGGTATGACGTTTTTGTATCATTTTTGACCTTTTCATGACATATTTGATATGATCCCGTGGTGTGACGTTTTTGTGACATTTTTGACATCATCCCGCGGAATTACTTTTTTGTGAAATTTTTGACATCATTCCGCGGTATGACGTTTTTGTGACATTTTTGACCTCATACAGCGGTATGACCATTTTGTGACATTTTTGACCTCATCCCGCGGTATGACGTTTTTGTGACATTTTTGACATGATTCCGCGGTATGACGTTTTTGTGACATTTTTGACCTCATACAGCGGTATGACCATTTTGTGACATTTTTGACCTCATCCCGCGGTATGACGTTTTTGTGACATTTTTGACCTCATCCCGCGGTATGACGTTTTTGTGATATTTTTGACCTCATACCGCGGAATGACGTTTTTGATACATTTTTGACCTTTTTGTGACAGTTTTGACAACATTCCGCTGTATGACGTTTTTGTGAAATTTTTGACATCCCGCGGTATGATCTTTTTCTGACATTTTTGACATTCTGAAATTTTTGTGACATTTTTGAACTCATGCCGCGGTATGACGTTTTTGTGACATTCTTGACCTCATACCGCGGTATGACTTTTATGTGACATTTTTGACCTTTTTGCGACATTTTTGACCTTTTTATGACGTTTTTGAACCACATGCCGTGTGATGACGCTTTTGTGACATTTTTTACTTCATACCGCTTTATGACTTTTTTGTGACATTTTTTACCTTTTTGGAACATTTTTGACGTCATTCCGCGCTATGACGTTTTTGTGACATTTTTGACCTCATCCCGTGGTATGACGTTTTTGTGACATTTTTGACCTCATACCATGGAATGACGTTTTTGAGACATTTTTGACCTTTTTGTGACATTTTTGACCTCATCTCGCGATATGACGTTTTTGTGACATCTTTGATATCATCCCGCCGTATGACGCTTTTGTGACATTTTTGACCTCATCCCGCAGTATGACCTTTTTCTGACATTTTTGACCTTCTGAAATTTTTGTGACATTTTTCACCTGATACCGCGGTATGACGTTTTCGTGACATTTTTGACCTCATACCGCTTTATGACTTTTTTGTAACATTTTTGACCTTTTTGGAACATTTTTGACCTCATTCCGCGGAATGACGTTTTTGTGACATTTTTTACCTCATCCCGCGGAATGACGTTTTTGAGAAATTTTTACCTTTTTCTGACATTTTTGATGACATTCCGCGGTATGACCTTTTTCTGACATTTTTGATCTTCTGGAATTTTTGTGACATTTTTGACCTCATACCGCGGTATGACGTTTTCGTGACATTTTTGACTTCATACCGCGGTATGACGTTTTTGTGAAATTTTTTAACTCATACCGCGGTATGACGTTTTCGAGACATTTTTGACCTTTTTGTGACATTTTTGACCTCATCTCGCGATATGACGTTTATGTGACATTTTTGACCTTTTTGTGACATTTTTGAGATCATTCCGCAGAATGACATTTATGTGACATTTTTGACCTCATACCGCGGTTTGACGTTTTTGTGACATTTTTGACCTTTCTGTGACGTTTTTGACCTCATTCCGCGGTATGACGTTTTTGTAAAATTTTTGATCTCATCCCGCGATATTACGTTTTTGAGACATTTTTGACCTTTTTATGACATTTTTGATATGATCCCGTGGTATGACGTTTTTGTGACATTTTTGACCTCATACCGCGGTATAACGTTTTTTAGACATTTTTGACCTATTTGTGACATTTTTGACCTCATTCCGCGGTATGACGTTTTTGTAACATTTTTGACCTTTGTGTGACATTTTTGACATGATTCCGCGGTATGACGTTTTTGTGACATTTTTGACCTCATACCGCGGTATGAAATTTTTGTGACATTTTTGACATCATCCCGCGGTATGACTTTTTTGTGAAATTTTTGACCTTTTTGGAACATTTTTGACCTCATTCCGCGAATGACGTTTTTGTATCATTTTTGACCTTTTTATGACATATTTGATATGATCCCGTGGTATGACGTTTTTGTGACATTTTTGACATCATCCCGCGGAATTACTTTTTTGTGAAATTTTTGACATCGTTCCGCGGTATGACGTTTTTGTCACTTTTGTGACGTTTTTCACCTCATACCGCGTTTTGACGTTCTTGTGACATTTTTGACCTTTTTGTGACATTTTTGACATCATTCCGCAGTATGACATTTATGTGACAATTTTGACCTCATACCGCGGTATGACGTTTTTGTGAAATTTTTGACCTCATACCGCGGTGTGATGTTTTTGAGACATTTTTGACCTTTTTGTGACATTTTTGACATCATCCCGCGGTATGACGATTTTGTGACATTTTTACCCAATACAGCGGTATGACGTTTTTGTGACATTTTTGACCTCATCCCGCTGTATAATGTTCCTGTGAAATTTTTTATATCATACCGCGGTATGACGTTTTTGTGACATTTTTGACCTCATCCCGCGGAATAACGTTTTTGTGACATTTTTGACATCATACCGCGGAATGACGTTTTCGTGACCGTTTTGACCTCATACCGCGGTATGACGTTTTTGTGACATTTTTGTCCTTTTTGTGATATTTCTGACCTCATACCGTGGTATAACGTTTTTGTGACATTTTTGACCTCATACCGCGGTATGACGCTTTTGTGACATTTTTGACCTCATACTGCGGTATGACGTTGTTGTGACATTTTTGACCTTTTTGTGACATTTTTGACATTATTCCGAAGTTTGACGTTAATGTGACATTTTTGACCTTTTTGTGACATTTTTGACATCATTCCGCAGTATGACGTTTATGTGACATTTCTGACCTCATACCGCGGTATGCCGTTTTTGTGAAATTTTTTACCTCATACCGCGGTATGACGTTTTCGCGACATTTTTGACGTTTTTGTGACATTTTTGACCTTTTTGTGACATTTTTGACATCATTCCGCAGTATGACGTTTATGTGACATTTTTGACCTCATACCGCAGTATGCCGTTTTTGTGAAATTTTTGACCTCATACCTCGGTATGACGTTTTTGAGACATTTTTGACCTTTTTGTGACATTTCTGACCTCATCCCGCGTTATGACGTTTTTGTGACATTTTTGACATCATCCCGCTGTGTGACGTTTTTGAGGTATTTTTGACATCTTCCCGCGATGTGACTTTTATGTGACATTTTTGACCTCATTCCGCGGTTTCACCTTTTTGTGACATTTTTGACCTCATACCGCCGTAATGCGTTTTTGTGAAATTTTTGACCTCATCCCGCGGGATGATCTTTTTCTGAAATTTTTGACCTCATACCGCGGTATGAAATTTTCGTGACATTTTTGACCTCATACCGCGGTATGAAATTTTTGTTACATTTTTGACCTCATTCCGCGGTATGATGTTTTCGTGACATTTTTGACCTCATCACACGGTATGACGTTTTTGTGACATTTTTTACCTTTTTGTGACGTTTTTGACCTCAGACCGCGGTTTGACGTTTTTGTGACGTTTTTGACCTCATACCGCGGTCTGATGTTTTTGTGACATATTTGACCTCATACGGCGGTATGACTTCTATGTGACATTTATGACCTTTTTGTGACATTTTTTACCTTTTTGTGACGTTTTTGACCTCATACCGCGGAATGACGTTTTTGTGACATTTTTGACCTCCTACCGCGGTATGACGTTTTTGTGACATTTTTGACTTCATACCGCTTTATGACTTTTTTTTACATTTTTGAACTTTTTGGAACATTTTTGACCTCATTCCGCGGTATGACGTTTTTGTAACATTTTTGACCTTTGTGTGACATTTTTGACATGATTCCACGGTATGACGTTTTTGTGACATTTTTGACCTCATACCGCGGTATGAAATTTTTGTGACATTTTTGACATCATCCCGCGGTATGACTTTTTTGTGAAATTTTTGACCTTTTTGGAACATTTTTGACCTCATTCCGCGGTATGACGTTTTTGTATCATTTTTGACCTTTTTGTGACTTATTTGACATGATTCCGCGATCTGACGTTTTTGTGACATTTTTGATCTCAAACCGCGTTATGAAATTTTTGTGACATTTTTGACATCATCCTGCGGTACGACTGTTTTGTGACATTTTTGACATCATCCCGCGGTATGACGTTTTTGTGACATTTTTGACCTCATCCCGCGGTATAATGTTTTTGTGAAATTTTTGACATCATTCCGCGGTATGACGTTTTTGTGACATTTTTGACCTCATCCCGCGAAATAACGTTTTTGTGACATTTTTGACCTCATACCGCGGAATGACGTTTTCGTGACCTTTTTGACCTCATACCGCTATATGACGTTTTTGTGACATTTTTGACATCATCCCGCGGAATGACTTTTTTGTGAAATTTTTGACAGCATTCCGCGGTATGACGTTTTTTGTGACTTTTGTGACGTTTTTCACCTCATACCGCGTTTTGACGTTTTTGTGACATTTTTGCCTTCATCCCGCGATATGACGTTTTTCGACATTTTTGACCTTTTTGTGCAAGTTTTGACCTTATACCGCTGTATGACGTTTTTGTGACATTTTTTACCTTTTTGTGACATTTTTGACATCATCCCGCGGTATGACGATTTTGTGACATTTTTGACGTCATACCGTGGTATGACGTTTTTGTGACATTTTTGACCTCATCCCGCGGAATAACGTTTTTCGACATTTTTGACCTTTTTGTGCAAGTTTTGACCTCATTCCGCAGTATGACGTTTATGTGACAATTTTTAGATCATACCGCGGTATGACGTTTTTGTGACATTTTTGACCTCATCCCGCGATATGACGTTTTTCGACATTTTTGACCTTTTTTTTCAAGTTTTGACCTCATTCCGCTGTATGACTTTTTTACCTTTTTGTGACATTTTTGACATCATTCCGCAGGATGACATTTATGTGACTATTTTGACCTCATACCGCGGTATGCCTTTTTGTGAAGTTTTTCACCTCATGCCGCGGTGTGATTTTTTTGAGACGTGTTTGACTTTTTTGTGACATTTTTGACATCATCCCGCGGTATGACGTTTTTGTGACATTTTTGACAACATTCCGCGTCATGACGTTTTTGTGACATTTTTGACCTCATTGTGACATTTTTGACCTCATACCGTGGAATGAAGTTTTTGTGACATTTTTGACATCATCCCGCCGAATGACGTTTTTGCGACATTTTTGACCTCATACCGCGATATGACGTTTTTCTGACTTTTGTGACGTTTTTCACCTCATACCGCGGTATGATGTTTTTGTGTCATTTTTGACTTCATACGGCTTAATGACTTTTTTGTGACATTTTTGACCTCATCCCGCGGTATGACGTTTTTGTGACATTCTTGACCTCATACCGCAGAATGACGTTTTTGAGACATTTTTTACCTTTCTGTGACATTTTTGACCTCATCTCGCGATATGACGTATTTGTGACATCTTTGACATCATTCCGCGGTGTGACTTTTTTGTGACGTTTTTGACCTCATACCGCAGTATGACGTGTTTGAGACATTTTTGACCTGTTTATGACATTTTTGACATGATCGCGCGGTATGACGTTTTTGTGACATTTTTGACATGATTCCGCGGTATGACGTTTTTGTGACATTTTTTAGCTCATACCGCGGTATTCCGTTTTTGTGACATTTTTTACCCTATCACGCGGTAGAACGTTTTTGTGACATTTTTGACCTCATCCCGCGGTATGACGTTTTTGTGACATTTTTGACATCATCCCGCAGTATGACGTTTTCGCGACATTTTTGACCTCATTCCGCGGTATGACGTTGTTGTGACATTTTTTACCTTTTTGTGACATTTTTGACATCATTCCGCAGTTTGACGTTTATGTGACATTTTTGACCTTTTTGTGACATTTTTGACATCATTCCGCAGTATGACGTTTATGTGACATTTCTGACCTCATACCGCGGTATGACTTTTTCGCGACATTTTTGACCTCATACCGCGGTATGACGTTTTTGTGACATTTTTGACCTTTTTGTGACATTTTTGACATCATTCCGCAGTATGATGTTTATGTGACATTTTTGACCTCATACCGCGGTATGCCGTGTTTGTGAAATTTTTGACGTCATACCTCGGTATGACGTTTTTGAGACATTTTTGACCTTTTTGTGACATTTCTGACCTCATCCCGCGTTATGACGTTTTTGTGACATTTTTGACATCATCCCGCTGTGTGACGTTTTTGAGGCATTTTTGACATCATCCCGCGGTGTGACTTTTATGTGACATTTTTGACCTCATTCTGCGGTTTCACCTTTTTGTGACATTTTTGACCTCATACCGCCGTAATACGTTTTTGTGAAATTTTTGACCTCATCCCGCGGGATGATCTTTTTCTGAAATTTTTGACCTCATACCGCGGTATGAAATTTTCGTGACATTTTTGACCTCATACCGCGGTATGAAATTTTTGTTACATTTTTGACCTCATTCCGCGGTATGATGTTTTCGTGACATTTTTGACCTCATCCCACGGTATGACGTTTTTGTGACATTTTTTACCTTTTTGGGACGTTTTTGACCTCAGACCGGTTTGACGTTTTTGTGACGTTTTTGACCTCATACTTCGGTCTGACGTTTTTGTGACATATTTGACCTCATACCGCGGTATGACTTTTATGTGACATTTATGACCTTTTTGTGACAGTTTGTGACGTTTTTGACCTCATACCGCGGAATGACGTTTTTGTGACATTTTTGACCTCATACCGCGGTATGACTTTTATGTGACATTTTTGACCTTTTGGTGACATTTTTTACCTTTTTGTAACGTTTTTGACCTCCTACCGCGGTATGACGTTTTTGTGACATTTTTGACTTCATACCGCTTTATGACTTTTTTTAGACATTTTTGAACTTTTTGGAACATTTTTGACCTCATTCCGCGGTATGACGTTTTTGTAAGATTTTTGACCTCATCCCGCGATATGTTTTTGAGACATTTTTGACCTTTTTTGACATTTTTGATATGATCCCGTGGTATGACGTTTTTGTGACATTTTTGACCTCATACCGCGGTATAACGTTTTTTAGACATTTTTGACCTTTTTGTGCAAGTTTTGACCTCATACCGCTGTATGACTTTTTTGTGAAATTTTTTACCTTTTTGGAACATTTTTGACCTCATTCCGCGGTATGACGTTTTTGTATCATTTTTGACCTTTTTATGACATATTTGATTTAATCCCGTGGTATGACGTTTTTGTGACATTTTTGACATCATGCTGCGGTATGACTTTTTTGTGAAATTTTTGACATAATCCCGCGGTATTACGTTTTTGTGACATTTTTGACCACATCCCGCGGTATAATGTTTTTGTGAAATTTTTGACATCATTCCGCGGTATGACGTTTTTGTGACATTTTTGAACCTCATCCCGCGGAATAAAGTTTTTGTGACATTTTTGACCTCATACCGCGGCATGACGTTTTCGTGACCTTTTTGACCTCATACCGCTGTATGACGTTTTTGTGACATTTTTGACCTCATCCCGCGAAATGACGTTTTTCGACATTTTTGACCTTTTTGTGCAAGTTTTGACCTCATACCGATGTATGACGTTTTTGTGACATTTTTGACTTCATAGCGGTATGAGGTAAAAAGTGTCACAAAAACCTCATACCGCGGAATCATGTCAAAAATTTCACAGAAAGGTCAAAAATTTCACAAAAACGTCACACCGCGGGATCATGTCAAAAATTTCACAAAAAATTCATACCGCAGTATGGTGTCAAAAATGTCACGAAAATTTCATACCACGGAATGAGGTCAAAAATGTCACAAAAGCGTTATACCGCGGTATGAGGTCAAAAATGTCACAAAAACGTCATACCGCGGTATGAGGTCAAAAACGTCTCAAAAGTCACAACAACGTCATACCGCGGTATGAGGTCCAAAATGTCACAAAAACTTCATACCGCGGAATGATTTAAAAAATGTCACAAAAACGTCATACCGCGGAATCATGTCAAAAATTTCACAAAAACGTCACAAAAACGTCATACCGCGGGATCATGTCAAAAATGTCATAAAAAGATCAAAAATGTCTCAAAAACGTCATACCGCTGTATGAGGTCCAAAATGTCACAAAAACGTCATACCGCGGAATGATGTCAAAAATGTCACAAAAACGTCATACCGCGGGATGATGTCAAAAATGTCACACAAACGTCATACCGCGGAATTATGTAAAAAATGTCACAAAAATGTCACAAAAACGTCATTTCGCGGTATGAGGTCAAAAACGTCACAAAAACATCATACCGCGGTATGGGGTCAAAAACGTCACAAAAGTCACAAAATTTCATACAGCAGTATGAAGTCAAAAATGTCACAAAAACATAATACCGCGGAATCATGTCAAAAATGTCACAAAAACGTCATATGGCGGGATAATGTAAAAAATGTCATAAAAAAGGTCAAAAATGTCACAAAAACGGCATACCACGGTATGATGTCAAAAATGTCACAAAAATATCATACCGTGGAACGATGTCAAAATTGTCACAAAAACGTCACATTGCGGGATGAGGTCAAAAATGTCACAAAAACGTCATACCGCGGAATCATGTCAAAAATGTCACAAAAACGTCAGACCGCGGGATGATGTCAAAAATGTCACAAAAACGTCGTATGGCGGGATAATGTAAAAAATGTCATAAAAAAGGTCAAAAATGTCACAAAAACGGCATACCACGGATTGATGTCAAAAATGTCACAAAAACGTCACATCGCGGGATGAGGGCAAAAATGTCACAAAAACGTCACATCGCGGGATGAGGGCAAAAATGTCTCAAAAACGTCACAAAAACGTCATACCGCGGAATGATGTCAAACATGTAATAAAAACAAGATCCGCCGGATGATGTCAAAAATTTCTCAAAAATTTAATAACGAAGTATGAGGTCAAAAATGTAGTACCCCGGGATGAGGTCAAAAAAGTCACAAAAAAGTAAAAAATGTCACAAAAACGTATTACCGCGGAATGATGTCAAAAATCTCACAAAAATTTCATATCGCCGGATGAGGTCGAAGATGTCACAAAAACGTCATTCCGGGGAATGATGTCAAAAATATCACAAAGATGTCATAACGGTGGATGAGGTCGAAAATGTCACTAAAATTTCATACCGCGGAATGCGGTCAAAAATGTCACAATAATGTCATACCGCGGGATGAGGTCAAAAATGTCACAAAAAATTCAAAAATGTCACAAAACGTCATACCGCAGAATGATGTCAAAAATTTGACAAAAACGTTACAAAAACGTCATACCGCAGTATGAAGTCAAAAATGTCACAAAAAGGTCATACGGCATGTTGAGGTCAAAAATGTCTCAAATACGTCATACCGCGGTATAAGTTCAGAAATGTCACAAAAACGTCATACTGCGGAATGATGTCGAGAATGTCACAAAAACGTCATACCGCGGAATGATGTCGAAAATTGCACAAAAAGGTCAAAAATGTCGCAAAGACGTCATACCGCGGGATGATTTTCAAAATGTCACAAAAATTTCATATCGCCGGATGAGGTCAAAAATGTCACAAAAACCTCATACCGCGGAATGATGTCAAAAATTTCACAAAAAAGTCATTCCGCGGGATGATGTCAAAAATTTCACAAAAACGTCATAGCGCGGAATCATGTCAAAAATTTCACAAAAGTCATACCGCGGTACAAGGTAAAAAAATGTCACAAAAACGTCATGCCACGGAATCATGTAAAAAATGTCACAAAAAGGTCAAAAATGTCACAAAAACGTTATACCGCGGTATGAGGTCAAAAATGTCACAAAAATTTCATACCGCAGTATGGTGTCAAAAATGTCACAAAAACGTAATAACGCGGGATGAGGTCAAAAATGTCACAAAAATTTCATACCACGGAATGAGGTCAAAAATGTTCCAAAAAAGTCAAAAATTTCACAAAAACGTCATACCGCGGTCTGAGTTAAAAAATGTCACAAAGAGGTCAAAAATGTCGCAAAAACGTTCTACCGCGGTATGAGGTCAAAAATGCCTAAAAAACGTCACACCGCGGGATGATGTCAAAAATGTCACAAAAACGTCACATCGCGGGATGAGGTCAAAAATGTCACAAAAACGTTATACCGCGTTATGAGGTCAAAAACGTCACAAAAGTCACAAAAACGTCATACCGTGGAATGACGTCAACAATGTCACAAAAACGTCATACCGCGGGATGATGTCAAAAATGTCACAAAAACGTCATACCGCGGTATGATGTCAAAAATGTCACAAAAACGTCATGCCACGGAATCATGTAAAAAATGTCACAAAAAGGTCAAAAATGTCACAAAAACGTTATACCGCGGTATGAGGTCAAAAATGTCACAAAAATTTCATACCGCAGTATGGTGTCAAAAATGTCACAAAAACGTAATAACGCGGGATGAGGTCAAAAATGTCACAAAAACGTTATACCGCGGTATGAGTTCAAAAATGTCACAAAAACGTCAGACCGCGGTATGAGGTCAAAAACGTCTCAAAAGTCACAAAAACGTCATACCGCGGTATGAGGTCAAGAATGTCGCAAATGCGTCATACCGCGGTATGAGGTCAAAAATGTCACAAAAAGGTCAAAAATGTCACAAAAACGTAATACCGCTGTATGAGGTCCAAAATGTCACAAAAACTTCATACCGCGGAATGATTTCAAAAATGTCACAAAAACGTCATACAGCGGAATCACGTAAAAAAATGTCACAAAAAGGTCAAAAACGTCACAAAAACGTCATAACGCGGTATGAGGTCAAAAACGTCACGAAAACGTCATACCGCGGTATGAGGTCAAAGATGTCAGAAAAACGTTATACCGCGGAATGATGTCAAAAATGTCACAGAAAAGTCATACCGCGGTATGACGTCAAAAATGTCACAAAAACGTCATACCGCGGTATGAGGTCAAAAATGTCACAAAAACGTCATACCGCGGAATCCTGTAAAAAATGTCAAAAAAGGTCAAAAATGTCACAAAAACGTTATACCACGGTATGAGGTCAAAAATGTCGCAAATACGTCACTCCGCGGAATGAGGTCAAAAATGTCACAAAAAGGTCAAAAATGTCACAAAAACGTCATACCGCTGTATGAGGTCAAAAATGTCACAAAAACGTCATACCGCGGTATGAGGTAAAAAGTTTCACAAAAACGTCATACCGCGGAATCATGGCAAAAATGTCACAAAAAGGTCAAAAATGTCACAAAAACTTCATACCGCGGAATGATGTCAAAAATTTCACAGAAAAGTCATACCGCGGAATAATGTAAAAAATGTCAAAAAAGGTCAAAAATGTCACAAAAACGTTAAACCACGGTATGAGGTCAAAAATGTCACAAAAACGTCATACCGCGGTATGAGGTAAACAACGTCACAAAAGTCACAAAAATTTCATACCACTGTATGAGGTCAAAATGTCACAAAAACGTCATACCGCGGGATGAGGTCAAAAATGTCAAAAAAACGTCATACCGCGGTATGAGGTCAAAAATGTCGCAAAAACGTCATACCGCTGTATGAGGTCCAAAATGTCACAAAAACGTCATACTGCGGAATGATGTCAAAAATGTCACAAAAACGTCATACCGCGGGATGATGTCAAAAATGTCACAAAAACGCCATGAGGTGAAATATGTCACAAAAACGTCATACCGCGGAATCATGTAAAAAATGTCACAAAAATGTCACAAAAACGTCATACCGCAGGATAATGTCAAAAATGTCATAAAAAGATCAAAAATGTCTCAAAAATGTCATACCGCGGTATGAGGTAGAAAAAGTCACAAAAACGTCATACCGCGGTATGAGGTAAAAAGTGTCACAAAAACGTCATCCCGCGGAATCATGTCGAAAATTTCACAAAAAGGTCAAAAATGTCACAAAAACATCATACTGCGATATGAGGTCAAAAACGTCACAAAAGTCAGAAAAACGTCATACCGCGGTATGAGGTCAAAAATGCCAAAAAAACTTCATACGGCGGGATAATGTCAAAAATGTTCCAAAAAGGTCAAAAATGTCTCAAAGATGTCATACTGCGGTATGAGGTCAAAAATGTCACAGAAACGGCATTTCGCGGTATGAGGTCAAAAACGTCAAAAAAACATCATACCGCGGTATGGGGTCAAAAACGTCACAAATGTCACAAAAACGTCAAACCGCGGTATGAGGTCAGAAATGTCGCAAAAACGTCATAACGCGGTATGAGTTCAAAAACGTCACGAAAACGCCATACCGCGGTATGAGGTCAAAAATGTCACAAAAACGTTATACCGCGGGATTAGGTCAAAAATGTCACAAAAACGTCAGACCGCGGAATGATGTCAAAACTTGTACAAAAAGGTCAGAAATGTCGCAAAAACGTCAGATCGCGGGATGAGGTCAAAAATGTCACAAAAACGTCATACCGTGGGATGAGGTCAAAAATGTCACAAAAACATATCGCGGGATGAGGTCAAAAATGTCACAAAAACGTCATATCGCGGGATGAGATCAAAAATGTCACAAAAACGTCATACCGTGATATAAGGTCAAAAATGTGACAAAAACGTCATACCGCGGTTTGAGGTCAAAAATGTAACGAAAACGTCATTCCGCGGGATGAGGTCAAAAAAGTCACAAAAACGTCAGATGAGGTCAAAAATGTCACAAAAACGTCATACCGCGGTATGAGGTAAAAAGTGTCACAAAAACGTCATCCCGCGGAATCATGTCGAAAATTTCACAAAAAGGTCAAAAATGTCACAAAAACATCATACTGCGATATGAGGTCAAAAACGTCACAAAAGTCAGAAAAACGTCATACCGCGGTATGAGGTCAAAAATGCCAAAAAAACTTCATACGGCGGGATGAGGTCAAAAATGTTCCAAAAAGGTCAAAAATGTCTAAAAAATGTCATACCGCGGTATGAGGTCAAAAATGTCACAAACGGCATTTCGCGGTATGAGGTCAAAAACGTCAAAAAAACATCATACCGCGGTATGGGGTCAAAAACGTCACAAATGTCACAAAAACGTCAAACCGCGGTATGAGGTCAAAAATGTCGCAAAAACGTCATAACGCGGTATGAGTTCAAAAACGTCACGAAAACGCCATACCGCGGTATGAGGTCAAAAATGTCACAAAAACGTTATACCGCGGGATTAGGTCAAAAATGTCACAAAAACGCCATACCGCGGTATGAGGTCAAAAATGTCACAAAAACGTCGTACCGCGGAATGAGGTCAAAAATGTCATAAAAGCGTCATACCGTGGGATGAGGTCAAAAATGTCATGAAAACGTCATACCGCGGAATCATGTAAAAAATGTCAAATAAGGTCAAAAATGTCACAAAAATGTTATACCACGGTATGAGGTCAAAAATGTCACAAAAACGTCATACCGCGGTATGAGGTCAAAAACGTCACAAAAGTCACAAAAATTTCATACCACGGTATGAGGTAGAAAATGTCACAAAAACGTCATACCGCGGTATGAGGTCAAAAATGTCACAAAAACGTCATACCGCGGTATGAGGTCAAAAACGTCACAAAAGTAACAAAAACGTCATACCGCTGTATGAGGTCCAAAATGTCAGAAAAACGTGATACCGCGGGATTATGTCAAAAATGTCACAAAAACGTCATACCGCGGTATGAGGTACAAAATGTCACAAAAACGTCATACCGCGGAATCATGTAAAAATGTCACAAAAATGTCACAAAAATGTCATACTGCGGGATCATGTCAAAAATGTCATAAAAAGATCAGAAATGTCTCAAAAACGTCAAACTGCGGTATGAAGTCAAAAATGTCACAAAAACGTCGTACCCCGGTATGAGGTCAAAAATGTCAAAAAAACGTCATACCGCGGTATGAGGTACAAAGTATCACAAAAACGTCATACCGCGGAATCATGGCAAAAATGTCACAAAAAGGTCAAAAATGTCACAAAAACGTCATACCGCGGTATGACGTAAAAAGTGTCACAAAAACGTCATACCGCGGAATCATGGCAAAAATGTCACAAAAAGGTAAAAAATGTCACAAAAACGTCATACCGCGGAATCATGGAAAAAATTTCACAGAAAAGTCATACCGCGGTATGAGGTCAAAAATGTCACAAAAACGTCATACCGCGGTATGAGGTCAAAAATGTCACAAAAACGTCATACCGCGGAATCATGTAAAAAATGTCAAAAAAGGTCAAAAATGTCACAAAAACGCTATACCACGGTATGAGGTCAAAAACGTCATACCGCGGGATGAGGTCAAAAATGTCAGAAAAACGTCATACTGCGGTATGAGGTCATTCTGCGGTATGACGTTTTTGTGACATTTTTGACCTCATACAGCGGTATGACGTTTTTGCGAAAAAAACGTCATACTGCGGTATGAGGTCAAACACGTCACAAAAATCACAAAAACGTCATACCGCGCGGCATGAGGTCAAAAATGTCACAAAAACGTCATACTGCGGTATGAGGTCAAACACGTCACAAAAATCACAAAAACGTCATACCGCGCGGTATGAGGTCAAAAATGTCACAAAAACGTCATACTGCGCTATGAGGTCAAAAACGTCACAAAAAGGTAAAAAATGTGGCAAAAACGTCATACCGCGGTATGTGGTCAAAAATGTCACAAAAACGTCATACCACGGAATGAGGTCAAAAATCTCAGAAAAAGGTCATAGCGCGGGATGAGGTCAAAAATTTCACAAAAACGTTATACCGCAGGATGAGGGCAAAAACGTCACAAAAGTCACAAAAACGTCATACAGCGGAATGAGGTCAAAAATGTCTGAAAAACGTCATACCGCGGTATGAGATCAAAAATGTCACAAAAACGTCATACGGCGGGATGATGTCAAAAATGTCACAAAAATTTCATACCACGGAATGAGGTCAAAAATGTTCCAAAAAAGTCAAAAATTTCACAAAAACGCCATTCCGCGGTCTGAGTTAAAAAATGTCACAAAGAGGTCAAAAATGTCGCAAAAACGTTCTACCGCGGTATGAGGTCAAAAATGCCTAAAAAACGTCACACCGCGGGATGATGTCAAAAATGTCACAAAAAGGTCAAAAATGTCTCAAAAACGTCATACTGCGGGATGATGTAAAAAAGGTCACAAAAATTTCATACCGCAGTATGATGTCAAAAATGTCACAACAACGTCATAACGCGGGATGAGGTAAAAAATGTCACAAAAACGTCACATCGCGGGATGAGGTCAAAACTGTCATAAAAACGTCATACGGCGGGATGATGTCAAAAATGGCAATAAAATTTCATACCTCGGTATGAGGTCAAAAATGTCAGAAGAGTCAGGAAATGTCGCAAAAACGTCATACCGCGGGATGATGTCAAAAATGTCACAAAAACATCATGCCGCGGAATGTCGTCAAAAATGTCACAAAAAGGTCAAAAATTTCAGAAAAACGTTATACTGAGGGATTAGTTAAAAAATGTCACAAAAAGGTCAAAAATGTCTGAAAAACGTCATACCGTGGTATGAGGTCAAAAATGTCAAAAAACGTCATACGACGGGATGATGTCAAAAATGTCACAAAAATTTCATACCACGGAATGAGGTCAAAAATGTTCCAAAAAAGTCAAAAATTTCACAAAAACGTCATACCGCGGTCTGAGTTAAAAAATGTCACAAAGAGGTCAAAAATGTCGCAAAAACGTTCTACCGCGGTATGAGGTCAAAAATGCCTAAAAAACGTCACACCGCGGGATGATGTCAAAAATGTCACAAAAACGTCACATCGCGGGATGAGGTCAAAAATGTCACAAAAACGTTATACCGCGTTATGAGGTCAAAAACGTCACAAAAGTCACAAAAACGTCATACCGTGGAATGACGTCAACAATGTCACAAAAACGTCATACCGCGGGATGATGTCAAAAATGTCACAAAAACGTCATACCGCGGTATGAGGTCAAAAATGTCAGAAAAAGGTCAAAAATGTCACAAAAACTTTATACCGCGGTATTAGGTCAAAAATATCACAAAAGCGTTATACCGCGGGATTAAGTCAAAAATGTCACAAAAATTTCAAAAATATCACAAAAACGTCATGCCACGGTATGAGGTCAAAAATGTCACAAAAATGGCATATCGCGGGATGAGGTCAAAAATGTCACAAAAACGTCATACTGTGGTATAAGGTCAAAAATGTCACAAAAACGTCATCCCGCGGGATGAGGTCAAAAATGTCATAAAAACGTCATACCGCGGTATGAGGTCAAAAACGTCACGAAAACGTCATACCGTGGGATGAGGTCAAAAATGTCACAAAAACGTCAGATGAGGTCAAAAATTTCACAAAAATGTCATACCGCGGGATCATGTCAAAAATGTCATAAAAAGGTCAAAAATGTCTCAAAAACTTCATGACTGTATGAGGTCAAAAATGTCAGAAAAAGGTCAAAAATGTCACAAAAACGTCATACCGCGGGATCATGTCAAAAATGTCATAAAAAGATCAAAAATGTCTCAAAAACGTAATACCGCAGTATGAGGTCAAAAATGTCACAAAAAAGTCAAAAATGTCACAAAAACATCATACCGCGGGATGAGGTCAAAAATGCCTCAAAAACGTCATACGGCGGGATGAGGTCAAAAATGTCACAAAAACGTCATACGGCAGGATGATGTCAAAAATGTCACAAAAAGGTCAAAAATGTCACAAAAACGTCATACCACGGTATGATGTCAAAAATGTCACAAAAACGTCATACCGCGGAATTAGGTCAAAAAAGTCACAAAAACATCATACGGCAGGATGATGTCAAAAATGTCACAAAAAGGTCAAAAATGTCACAAAAACGTCATACCGCGGGATGAGGTCAAAAATGTCACAAAAACGTCATACCGCGGAATTCGGTCAAAAAAGTCACAAAAACATCATACCGCGGTATGAGGTCAAAAACGTCATAAAAGTCACAAAAACATCATACGGCGGGATGATGTCAAAAATGTCACAAAAATTTCATACCGTGGAATGAGGTCAAAAATGTTCCAAAAAGGTCAAAAATGTCACAAAAAAGTCATAAAGCGGTATGAAGTCAAAAATGACAAAAAAAACGTCATACCGCGGTCTGAGGTCAACGACATCACAAAAAGGTCAAAAATGTCACATAAAACTCATGCCGCGGGATGAGGTCAAAAATGTCACAAAAACGTCATACCGCGGTATGAGGACAAAAATGTCACAAAAATTTCATACCGTGGTATGAGGGCAAAAATCTCAGAAAAAGGTCATACCGCGGGATGAGTTCAAAAATTTCACAAAAACGTTATACCGTGGTATGAAGTAAAAAATGTCACAAAAAGGTCAAAAATGTCACATAAAAGTAGTACCGCGGTATTAAGTCAAAAATGTCACAAAAACGTCATACCGCAGGATGAAGTCAAAAATGTCGCAAAAACGTCAAACCGCGGGATGATGTCAAAAATGTCACAAAAACTTCATACCGCAGAGTCATGTCAAAAATGCCACAAAAAGGTCAAAAATGTCAAAAAAACGTCATACCGCGGGATCATGTCAAAATTGTCATAAAAAGGTCAAAAATGTCTCAAAAATTGAGGTCAAAAATCTCAGAAAAAAGTCATACCGCGGGATGAGGTCAGATATTTCACAAAAACGTTATACCGCGGTATGAGGTAAAAAATGTCACAAAAAGGTCAAAAATGTTACAAAAACGTCATACCGAGGAATGATGTCAAAACTTGCACAAAAAGATCAAAACTGTCACAAAAACGTTATACCGCGGTGTGAGGTCAAAAATCTCAGAAAAAGGTCATACCGCGGGATGAGGTCAAAAATTTCACAAAAACGTCATACCGCGGTCTGAGGTCAAAAATGTCACAAAAATTTCATACCGCAGTATGAGGTCAAAAATGTCACAGAAACGTCATACCGCGGGATGAGGTCAAAAATGTCGCAAAAAAGGTCATACCGCAGTATGAGGTCAAAAGTGTCACAAAAACGTCATACCGCGGGATGAGGTCAAAAATGTCATAAAAACGTCATGCCGCGGTATGAGGTCAAAAACGTCACGAAAACGTCAGATGAGGTCAAAAATGTCACAAAAACGTCATACCACGGTATGAGGTCAAAAATCTCAGAAAAAGGTCATACCGCGGGATGTGGTCAAAAATTTCACAAAAGCGCTATCCCGCAGTATGAGTTGAAAAATGTCAAAAAAAGGTCAAAAATGTGGCAAAAACGTCATACCGCGGTATGAGGTCAAAAATGTCACAAAAACGTCAAACCGAGGGATGAGGTCAAAAATGCCTCAAAAACGTCATACCGCGGGATGATGTCAAAAATGTCACAAAAAGGTCAAAAATGTCTCAAAAACGTGATACCGAGGTGTGAGGTAAAAAATGTCACAAAAACGTCATACCGCGGGATGAGGTCAAAAATGTCACAAAAACGTCATACCGCGGAATTCGGTCAAAAAAGTCACAAAAACATCATCCCGCGGTATGAGGTCAAAAACGTCATAAAAGTCACAAAAACATCATACGGCGGGATGATGTCAAAAATGTCACAAAAATTTCATACCGTGGAATGAGGTAAAAATGTTCCAAAAAGGTCAAAAATGTCACAAAAAAGTCATAAAGCGGTATGAAGTCAAAAATGACAAAAAAACGTCATACCGCGGTCTGAGGTCAAAGACATCACAAAAAGGTCAAAAATGTCACATAAAACTCATGCCGCGGGATGAGGTCAAAAATGTCACAAAAACGTCATACCGCGGTATGAGGTCAAAAATCTCAGAAAAAGGTCATACCGCGGGATGAGGTAAAAAATTTCACAAAAACGTTATCCCGCGGTATGAAGTAAAAAATGTCACAAAAAGGTCATATGGCAAGATGATGTCAAAAATGTCACAGAAACGTCATACCGCGGTATGAGGTCAAAAACGTCACAAAAGTCACAAAAATGTCATACCGCGGTATGAGGTCAAAAATGTCGTAAAAACTTCATACGGCAAGATGATGTCAAAAATGTCAAAAAAGTTTCATACCTCGGAATGAGGTCAAAAATGTTCCAAATTGGTCAAAAATGTAACAAAAAAGTCATAGAGCGATATGAAGTCAAAAATGTCACAAAAACGTAATACCGCGGTTTGAGGTCAAAAACGTCACAAAAAGGTCAAAAATATCACAAAAACGTCATACCGCGGTATGAGGTTAAAAATGTCACAAAAACGTAATACCACGGGATGAGGTCAAAAATGTCACAAAAATTTCATATAGCGGTATGAGGTCAAAAACGTCAAGAAAACGTCATACCGCGGGATGATGTAAAAAATGAAAAAAAACGTCATACTGCGGTTTGAGTTCAAAAATGTCACAAAAACGTCATACCGCAGTATGAGGTCAAAAATGTCACAAAAAAACGTCATACTGCGGAATCATGTAAAAAATGTCATAAAAAGGTATAAAATGTCTCAAAAACGTCATACCGCGGTATGAGGTCAAAAATGTTCGAAAAAGGTCAAAAATGTCGCAAAAACGTCATACCGCTATATGGGGTCCAAAATGTCACAATAACCTCATACTGCGGAATGATGTCAAAAATTTCACAAAAAAGTCATACTGCGGGATGATGTCAAAAATGTCACAAAAAGGTCAAAAATGTCACAAAAACGTCATATCACGGGATCATGTCAAAAATGTCACAAAAAGGTCAAAAATGTCACAAAAACGTCATACCGCGGGATGAGGTCAAAAATTTCACAAAAACGTCATACCGCGGTATGAGGTCAAAAATGTCACAAAAACGTCATACCGCGGTATGAAGTCAAAAATGTCACAAAAACGTCATACCGCGGTATGAGGTCAAAAATGTCAGAAAAATGTCATACCGCGGAATGAGGTCAAAAATGTCACGAAAACGTCATACAGCGGGATGAGGTCAAAAATGTCACAAAAACGTTGTACCTCGGTATGAGATCAAAAATGTCACAAAAAGGTCAAAAATTTCTCAAAGAGGTCATACCGCGGGGTGAGGTCAAAAATGTCACAAAAACATCATACCGCGGGATGAGGTCAAAAATCACACAAAAACGTCATACCGCGGGATGATGTCAAAAATTTCACATAAAAGTCATACCGTGTTATGAGGTCAGAAATGTCACAAAAAAGTCATACCGCGGTATGAGGTCAAAAATGTCACAAAAACGTCATACCGCGGAATCATGTCAAAAATGTCACAAAAACGTCATACCGCGTGATGAGGTCAAAAATGTCAGAAAAACGTCATACCGCGGGATGAGGTCAAAAATGTCACAAAAACGTCATACCACCTTATGAGGTCAAAAATCTCAGAAAAAGGTCATACCGCGGGATGAGGTCAAAAATTTCACAAAAACGTTATACCGCAGTATGAGGTCAAAAATGCCTCAAAAACGTCAAACCGCTGGATGATGTCAAAAATGTCACAGAAAGGTCAAAAATGTCACAAAAACGTTATTCCGCGGGATGAGGTCAAAAATTCCTCAAAAACGTCATTCCGCTGGATGAGGTCAAAAATGTCACAAAAACGTCATACCGCGGGATGAGGTCAACAATGTCACAACAACGTCATATGGCGGGATAATGTAAAAAATGTCATAAAAAAGGTCAAAAATGTCACAGAAACGGCATACCACGGTATGATGTCAAAAATGTCACAAAAACGTCATACCGTGGAATGATGTCAAAAATGTCACAAAAACGTCACATCGCGGGATGAGGGCAAAAATGTCACAAAAACGTCATACCGCGGGATGAGGTCAACAATGTCACAAAAACGTTATACCGCGGTATGATGTCAAAAATGTCATAAAAAGGTCAAAAATGTCATAAAAAGATCAAAAATGTCATAAAAAAGTCATACCGCGGTATGATGTCAAAAATGTCACAAATAGATCAAAAATGTCACAAAAAAGTCATCCCGCGGTATGAGGTCAAAAATGTCACAAAAACGTCATACCGCGGAGTCATGTCAAAAATGTCACAAAAACGTCATACCGCGGGATGAGGTCAAAAATGTCACAAAAACGTCATATGGCGGGATAATGCAAAAAATGTCATAAAAAAGGTCAAAAATGTCACAGAAACAGCATACCACGGTATGATGTCAAAAATGTCACAAAAACGTCAAAAATGTCACAAAATGATCAAAAATGTCAAAAAAAAGTCATACCGCGGTATGATGTCAAAAATGACACAAAAATTTCATGCCGCAGTATGAAGTCAAAAATGTCACAAAAAGGTCAAAAATGTCACAGAAACGTCATACCGTGGGATGAGGTCAAAAATGTCACAAAAACGTCAAACCGCGGGATGAGGTCAAAAATGTCACGAAAACGTCATACCGCGGTATGTCAAAAATGTCAAAAAAACGACATACCGCGGGATGAGGTCAAAAATGTCACAAAAATGTCATACTACGGGATGAGGTCGAAAATGTCACAGAAACGTCATACCGCGGTAAGAGGTCAAAAATGTCACAAAAACGTCATACCGCGGGATGAGGTCGAAAACGTCACAAAAAGGTCGAAGATCTCACAAAAACGTCATACCGTCGTATGAGGTCAAAAATGTCACAAAGAGGTCAAAAATGTCATAAAACCGTTATACCGCGTTATGAGGTCAAAAATGTCACAAAAAGGTACAAAATGTCACAAAAAAGTCATACCGCTTTAGTAGGTCAAAAATGTCACAAAAACGTCATACCGCGGGATGATGTCAAAAATGTCACAAAAACGTCATACCGCGGGATGATGTCAAAAATGTCATAAAAATTTCATACCGCGGTATGAGGTCAAAAATGTCACAAAAACGTCATACGGCGGTATGAGGTAAAAAGTGTCACAAAAACGTCATACCGCGGAATCATGGCAAAAATGTCACAAAAAGGTAAAAAATGTCACAAAAACGTCATACCGCGGAATCATGGCAAAAATTTCACAGAGAAGTCATACCGCGGTATGAGGTCAAAAATGTCACAAAAACGTCATACCGCGGTTTGACATCAAAAATGTCACAAAAACGTCATACTGCGGAATCATGTAAAAAATGTCACAAAAACGTCATACCGCGGAATCATGTAAAAAATGTCAAAAAAGGTCAAAAATGTCACAAAAACGCTATACCACGGTATGAGGTCAAAAACGTCATACCGCGGGATGAGGTCAAAAATGTCAGAAAAACGTCATACTGCGGTATGACGTCATTCTGCGGTATGACGTTTTTGTGACATTTTTGACCTCATACAGCGGTATGACGTTTTTGCGAAAAAAACGTCATACTGCGGTATGAGGTCAAACACGTCACAAAAATCACAAAAACGTCATACCGCGCGGCATGAGGTCAAAAATGTCACAAAAACGTCATACTGCGGTATGAGGTCAAACACGTCACAAAAATCACAAAAACGTCATACCGCGCGGTATAAGGTCAAAAATGTCACAAAAACGTCATACTGCGTTATGAGGTCAAAAACGTCACAAAAAGGTAAAAAATGTGGCAAAAACGTCATACCGCGGTATGTGGTCAAAAATGTCACAAAAACGTCATACCACGGTATGAGGTCAAAAATCTCAGAAAAAGGTCATAGCGCGGGATGAGGTCAAAAATTTCACAAAAACGTTATACCGCAGGATGAGGGCAAAAACGTCACAAAAGTCACAAAAACGTCATACAGCGGAATGAGGTCAAAAATGTCTGAAAAACGTCATACCGCGGTATGAGATCAAAAATGTCACAAAAACGTCATACGGCGGGATGATGTCAAAAATGTCACAAAAATTTCATACCACGGAATGAGGTCAAAAATGTTCCAAAAAAGTCAAAAATTTCACAAAAACGCCATACCGCGGTCTGAGTTAAAAAATGTCACAAAGAGGTCAAAAATGTCGCAAAAACGTTCTACCGCGGTATGAGGTCAAAAATGCCTAAAAAACGTCACACCGCGGGATGATGTCAAAAATGTCACAAAAAGGTCAAAAATGTCTCAAAAACGTCATACTGCGGGATGATGTAAAAAAGGTCACAAAAATTTCATACCGCAGTATGATGTCAAAAATGTCACAAAAACGTCATAACGCGGGATGAGGTAAAAAATGTCACAAAAACGTCACATCGCGGGATGAGGTCAAAACTGTCATAAAAACGTCATACGGCGGGATGATGTCAAAAATGGCAATAAAATTTCATTCCTCGGTATGAGGTCAAAAATGTCACAAAAACGTCAAAAATGTCACAAAAAAGTCATACCGCGGTGTGAGGTACAAAATGTCACAAAAACGTCAAAAATGTCTCAAAAACGTCATACCGCGGAATCATGTCAAAAATGTCACAAAAACGTCAAAAATGTCTCAAAAACGTCATACCGCGGTGTGAGGTACAAAATGTCACAAAAACGTCAAAAATGTTACAAAAACGTCACACCGCGGAATGATGTCAAAAATGTCACAAAAACGTCAAATCGCGGGATGAGGTCAAAAATGTCACAAAAACGTCACATGGCGGTATCAGGTAAAAAATGTCAGAAAAACGTCATTCCGCGGAATGAGGTCAAAAATGTCAGAAGAGTCAGGAAATGTCGCAAAAACGTCATACCGCGGGATGATGTCAAAAATGTCACAAAAACATCATGCCGCGGAATGTCGTCAAAAATGTCACAAAAAGGTCAAAAATTTCAGAAAAACGTTATACCGAGGTATGAGTTAAAAAATGTCACAAAAAGGTCAAAAATGTCTGAAAAACGTCATACCGCGGTATGAGGTCAAAAATGTCAAAAAACGTCATACGGCGGGATGATGTCAAAAATGTCACAAAAATTTCATACCACGGAATGAGGTCAAAAATGTTCCAAAAAAGTCAAAAATTTCACAAAAACGTCATACCGCGGTCTGAGTTAAAAAATGTCACAAAGAGGTCAAAAATGTCGCAAAAACGTTCTACCGCGGTATGAGGTCAAAAATGCCTAAAAAACGTCACACCGCGGGATGATGTCAAAAATGTCACAAAAACGTCACATCGCGGGATGAGGTCAAAAATGTCACAAAAACGTTATACCGCGTTATGAGGTCAAAAATGTCACAAAAGTCACAAAAACGTCATACCGTGGAATGACGTCAACAATGTCACAAAAACGTCATACCGCGGGATGATGTCAAAAATGTCACAAAAACGTCATACCGCGGTATGAGGTCAAAAATGTCAGAAAAAGGTCAAAAATGTCACAAAAACTTTAAACCGCGGTATTAGGTCAAAAATATCACAAAAGCGTTATACCGCGGGATGAGGTTAAAAATGTCATAAAAACGTCATGCCGCGGTATGAGGTCAAAAACGTCACGAAAACGTCAGATGAGGTCAAAAATGTCACAAAAACGTCATACCACGGTATGAGGTCAAAAATCTAGGAAAAAGGTCATACCGCGGGATGTGGTCAAAAATTTCACAAAAGCGTTATCCCGCAGTATGAGGTGAAAAATGTCAAAAAAAGGTCAAATATGTGGCAAAAACGTCATACCGAGGGATGAGGTCAAAAATGCCTCAAAAACGTCATACCGCGGGATGATGTCAAAAATGTCACAAAAAGGTAAAAAATGTCTCAAAAACGTGATACCGAGGTGTGAGGTAAAAAACGTCATAAAAGTCACAAAAACGTCATACGGCGGAATTCGGTCAAAAAAGTCACAAAAACATCATACCGCGGTATGAGGTCAAAAACGTCATAAAAGTCACAAAAACGTCATACGGCGGGATGATGTCAAAAATGTCACAAAAATTTCATAATGTGGAATGAGGTCAAAAATGTTCCAAAAAGGTCAAAAATGTCACAAAAAAGTCATAAAGCGGTATGAAGTCAAAAATGACAAAAAAACGTCATACCACGGTCTGAGGTCAAAGACATCACAAAAAGGTCAAAAATGTCACATAAAACTCATGCCGCGGGATGAGGTCAAAAATGTCACAAAAACGTCATACCGCGGTATGAGGTCAAAAATGTCACAAAAATTTCATACCGCGGTATGAGGGCAAAAATCTCAGAAAAAGGTCATACCGCGGGATGAGGTCAAAAATTTCACAAAAACGTTATACCGCGGTATGAAGTAAAAAATGTCACAAAAAGGTCATATGGCAAGATGATGTCAAAAATGTCACAGAAACGTCATACCGCGGTATGAGGTCAAAAACGTCACAAAAGTCACAAAAATGTCATACCGCGGTATGAGGTCAAAAATGTCGTAAAAACGTCATACGGCAAGATGATGTCAAAAATGTCAAAAAAGTTTCATACCTCGGAATGAGGTCAAAAATGTTCCAAATTGGTCAAAAATGTAACAAAAAAGTCATAGAGCGATATGAAGTCAAAAATGTCACAAAAACGTAATACCGCGGTTTGAGGTCAAAAACGTCACAAAAAGGTCAAAAATATCACAAAAACGTCATACCGCGGTATGAGGTTAAAAATGTCACAAAAACGTAATACCACGGTTTGAGGTCAAAAACGTCACAAAAAGGTCAAAAATATCACAAAAACGTCATACCGCGGTATGAGGTTAAAAATGTCACAAAAACGTAATACCACGGGATGAGGTCAAAAATGTCACAAAAATTTCATATAGCGGTATGAGGTCAAAAACGTCAAGAAAACGTCATACCGCGGGATGATGTAAAAAATGAAAAAAAACGTCATACCGCGGTTTGAGTTCAAAAATGTCACAAAAACGTCATACCGCAGTATGAGGTCAAAAATGTCACAAAAAAACGTCATACCGCGGAATCATGTCAAAAATGTCACAAAAAGGTAAAAAATGTCACAAAAACGTCATATCGCGGGATCATGTCAAAAATGTCATAACAATGTCAAAAATGTCTCAAAAATTGAGGTCAGAAATCTCAGAAAAAGGTCATACCGCGGGATGAGGTCAGAAATTTCACAAAAACGTTATACCGCGGTATGAGGTCAAAAATGTCACAAAAAGGTCAAAAATGTCGCAAAAACGTCACACCGCTATATGGGGTCCAAAATGTCACAATAACCTCATACTGCGATATGAGGTCAAAAATGTCACAAAAAGGTCAAAAATGTCTCAAAAACGTCACACCGCGGTATGAGGTCAAAAATTTCACAAAAACGTCGTACCACGGTATGAGGTCAAAATTGTCACATGAACGTCATACTGCGGAATGATGTCAAAAATGTCACAAAAAGGTAAAAAATGTCACAAAAAAGTCATACCGCGTTATTAGGTCAAAACTTGCACGAAGAGGTCAAAAATGTCGAAATACGTCATATCGCGGGATGACGTCAAAAATGTCACAAAAACGTCATACCGCGGGATGATGTCAAAAATGTCACAAAAAGGTCAAAAATGTCGCAAAAACGTCATACCGCGGGATGAGGTCCAAAATGTCACAATAACTTCATACCGCGGAATGATGTCAAAAATTTCACAAAAAAGTCATACCGCGGGATGATGTCAAAAATGTCACAAAAACGTTATGCCGCGGAATCATGTCAAAAATGTCACAAAAAGGTCAAAAATTTCACAAAAACGTCATACCGCGGGATCATGTCAAAAATGTCACAAAAAGGTCAAGAATGTCACAAAAACGTCATACCGCGGGATGATGTCAAAAATGTCACGAAAATTTCATACCGCGGTATGAGGTCAAAAATGTCACAAAAACGTTATACCACGGTATGAGGTCAGAAATGTCACAAAAAGGTTAAAAATATCACCAAAACGTCATTCCGCGGGATGATGTCAAAAATGTCACAAAAAGGTCAAAAATGTCTCAAAAACGTCATACCGCGGTATGACGTCAAAATTGTCATATAAACGTCATACTGCGGAATGATGTCAAAAATGTCACAAAAATGTAAAAAATGTCAAAAAAACGTCATACCGCGGTATGAGGTCAAAAATGTCACAAAAACGTCATACCGCGGTATGAGGTCAAAAACGTTACAAAAGTCACAAAAACATCATACCGCGGTATGAGGTCAAAAATTTCACAAAAACGTCATACCGCGGGATGATGTCAAAAATGTCACAAAAACGTCATACCGCTGTATGAGGTCAAAAATGTCACAAAAACGTCATACCGCTGAATCATGTAAAAAATGTCACAAAAATTTCACAAAAACGTCATTCCGCGCGATAATGTCAAAAATGTCATAAAAAGATCAAAAATGTCTCAAAAATGTCATATCGCGGTATGAGGTGAAAAACGTCACAAAAACATCTTACCGCGGTATGGGGTCAAAAACGTCACAAAGGTCACAAAAACGTGATACCGCGGTATGAGGTCAAAAACGTCACAAAAACGTCATACCGCGGGATGAGGTCAAAAATGTCAGAAAAACGTCATACTGCGGTATGAGGTCAAAAATGTCGCAAAAACGTCATACCGCGGTATGAGGTAAAAAATGTCGCAAAAACGTCATACCGCTATATGAGGTCCAAAATGTCACAAAAACGTCATACCGCGGAATGATGTCAAAAATGTCACAAAAACGTCATACCGCGGGATGATGTCAAAAATGTCACAAAAACATCATGTTAAAAATGTCAATAAAACGTCATACCGCCGGATGATATCAAAAATGTCACAAAAACGTCGTGTCATTTTTGACCTCATCCCGCGATGTGTCGTTTTTGTGACATTTTTGACATGATTCCGCGGTATGACGTTTTTGTGAAATTTTTGACATCATACATGATTCCGCGGTATGACGTTTTTGTGACATTTTGGACCTCATATAGCGGTATGACGTTTTTGCGACATTTTTTACCTCATACCGCGGTATGACGTTTTTGTGACATTTTTGACCTCATCTGACGTTTTTGTGACTTTTTTGACCTCATCCCGCGGAATGACGTTTTCGTTACATTTTTGACCTCAAACCGCGGTATGACGTTTTTGTCACATTTTTGACCTTATATCACGGTATGACGTTTTTGTGACATTTTTGATCTCATCCCGCGATATGACGTTTTTGTGACATTTTTGACCTCATCCCGCGATATGTTTTTGTGACATTTTTGACCTCATCCCACGGTATGACGTTTTTGTGACATTTTTGACCTCATCCCGCGATCTGACGTTTTTGCGACATTTCTGACCTTTTTGTACAAGTTTTGACATCATTCCGCGGTATGACGTTTTTGTGACATTTTTGACCTTTTTGTGACATTTTTGACATCATTCCGCAGTATGACGTTTTATGACGTTTTTGTGAAATGTTTGACCTTTTTGTGACATTTTGGAGATCATACTGTGGTATGAAATTTTTGTGACATTTTTTACATCATCCCGCGGTATGACATTTTTGTGACATTTTTGAAATCATTCCGCAGAATGACGTTTATGTGACATTTTTGACCTCATACCGCGGTATAACGTTTTTGTGACATTTTTGACCTCATACCGCGGTGTAACATTTTTGAGACATTTTTGACCTTTTTGTGACATTTTTGACATCATCCCGCGGTATGACATTTCTGTGACATTTTTGACCTCATACCGCGGTATGACGTTTTGCTGACATTTTTGACCTCATACCGCAGAAGGAAATTTTTGTGACATTTTTGACCTCATCCCGCCGAATGACGTTTTTGTGACATTTTTGACCTCATCTGACGTTTTTGTGACTTTTTTGACCTCATCCCGCGGAATGACGTTTTCGTTACATTTTTGACCTCAAACCGCGGTATGACGTTTTTGTGACATTTTTGACCTCAGACTGCGGTATGACGTTTTTGTGAAATTTTTGACATCATCCTGCGGTATGACCTTTTTCTGAGATTTTTGACTTCATACCGCGTTATTTCGTTTTTGAGACAGTTTTGACCTTTTTGTGCAAGTTTTGACATCATTCCGCGGTATGACCTTTTTTTAGCATTTTTGACCTTTTTGTGACATTTTTGAAATCATTCCGCAGAATGACGTTTATGTGACATTTTTGACCTCATACCGCGGTATAACGTTTTTGTGAAATTTTTGACCTCATACCGCGGTGTGACATTTATGAGACATTTTTGATCTTTTTATGACATTTTTGACATGATCCCGCGGTATGACGTTTTTGTGACATTTTTGACCTCATATTGCGGAATGACGTTTTTGTGACATTTTTGACCTCATACCGCGGAAGGAAATTTTTGTGACATTTTTGACAACATTCCGCGGCATGACATTTTTGTGACATTTTTGACCTCACACCGCGGTATGACGTCTTTATGACATTTTTGACCTTTTTGTGACATTTTTGACCTCAAACCGTGGTATGAAGTCTTTGTGACATTTTTGACATCCAGCCGTATGACGTTTTTGCGACATTTTTGACCTCATACCGCGGTATGACGTTTTTGTGACTTTTGTGACGTTTTTGACCTCATCCCGCGGTATGACGTTTTTGTGACATTTTTGACCTCATCCCGCGGAATCACGTTTTTGAGACATTTTTGACCTTTTTGTGACTTTTTTGACATCGTCCCATGGTGTGACGTATTTGAGGCATTTTTGACCTCATCCCGCGGTATGACGTTTTTGTGACATTTTTGACATCATACATGATTCCGCGGTATGACGTTTTTGTGACATTTTTGACCTCATACCGCGGTATGACGTTTTTGTGATATTTTTGACTTCATACCGTGGTATGACTTTTTTGTGACATTTTTGACATCATCCCGCGGAATGACTTTTTGGTGAAATTTTTGACCTCATCCAGCGGTATGACGTTTTTGTGACATTTTTGACCTTTTTGTGCAATTTTTGACATCATTCCGCGGTATGACGTTTTTGTGACATTCTCGACATCATTCCGCGGTATGACGTTTGTGTGACATTTTTGACATCATACCGTGGTATGACGTTTTTGTGACATCTTTGACCTCATACCACGGTATAACGTTTTTGTGACATTGTTGACCTCATCCAGCGGTATGACGTTTTTGTGACATATTTGATCTCATACCGCGGTATGACGTTTTTGTGACATTTTTGACCTCATAGCGCTGTATGACTATGAAGAGACATTTTTGACCTTTTTGTTACCTTTTTGACATATTTTTGACCTTTCTGTGACATTTTTTACCTCATACCGCGGTATGACGTTTTTGTGACATTTTTGACATCATCCTTCGGTATGACGTTTTTTTCACATTTTTGACATCATCCCGCGGTATGACGTTTTTGTGACATTTTTGACCTCATGCCGCGGTATGACGTTTTTGTGACATTTTTGACCTCATGCCGCGGTATGACGTTTTTGAGACATTTTTGGCCTTCTCATGACATTTTTGACGACATCCCGCGGTAAAACGTTTTTGTGACATTTTTGACCTACTACCGCGGTATGACGTTTTTGTGACATTTTTTACCTTTTTGTGACATGTTTGACCTCATACCGCGGTATAACGGTTTTATGGCATTTTTGACCTCTTTGTGACATTTTTGACCTCATACGACGGTATGACGTTTTTGTTACATCCTCGACCTTTTTGTGACATTTTTGACCTCATGCGAAGGTATGACGTTTTTGTGAAATCTTTGACCTTTTTGTGACGTTTTTGACCTCATGCCGCGGTATGACATTTTTCTGACACTTTTGACTTCATACCATGGCATGACGTTTTTGTGAAATTTTTGACCTTTTTGTGACGTTTTTGACCTCATCCCGCGATATGACGTTTTTGTGACATTTTTGACCTTTTTGTGACATTTTTGACCTCATACTGCGGTATGACGTTTTTGTGACATTTTTGACCTCATTCCGCTTTATGACTTTTTTGTGACATTTTTGACCTTTTTGGAACATTTTTGACCTCATTCCGCAGTATGACGTTTTTGTGACATTTTTGACCTCATCCCGCGGTATGACGTTTTTGTGACATTTTTTAACTCATACCGCGGAATGACGTTTTTGAGACATCTTTGACCTTTTTGTGACATTTTTGACGACATTCCGCGGTATGACGTTTTTGTGACATTTTTGACCTTTGTGTGACACTTTTGACATCATCCCGCCGTATGACGTTTTTGTGACAATCTGACCTCCTCCCGCGGTATGAAGTTTTTGTTACATTTTTGACCTTTTTGTGACATTTTTGACTTCATACCGCGGTATAATGTTTTTGTGAAATTTTTGACCTCAAACCGCGGAATGAAATTTTTGTGACGTTTTTGACCTCATACCGCGGTATGACTTTTATGTGACATCTTTGACCCTTTTGTGACGTTTTTGACCTGATACCGCGGTATGACGTTTTTGTGATATTTTTGACTTCATACAGCTTTTTGATTTTTCTGTGACATTTTTGACCTCATCCCGCGGTATGACGTTTTTGTGATATTTTTGACCTTTTTTTGAAATTTTTGACCTCATCCCGTGGCATGACGTTTTTCTTACATTTTTGACCTCATACTGCGGAATGACGTTTTTGAGAAATTTTTGACCTTTTTGTGACATTTTTGACGATATTCTGCGGTATGACGTTTTTGTGACATTTTTGACATCATACCGCTGTATGACATTTTTGTAACATTTTTGACCTCATACCCGGTATGAAATTTTTGTGACATTTTTTACATCATCCCGCCGTATGACATTTTTGTGACATTTTTTACCTCATCCGGCGATGTGATGTTTTTGTGAAATTTTTGACCTCATACCGCGGTATCACGTTTTTGTGACATTCTTGACCTCATACCGCGGTATGACTTTTATGACAATTTTGACCTTTTTGTTACATTTTTGACCTTTCTGTGACGTTTTTGACCTTATACCGCGGTATGACGTTTTTGTTACATTTTTGACTTCATACCGCTTTATGACTTTTTTGTGACATTTTTGACCTTTTTGGAACATTTTTGACCTCATCCCGCTGTAGGATGTATTTGTGACGTTTTTGACCTCATACCGCGGTATGTTTTTTCACATTTTTGACCTCATACCGCAGTATGACGTTTTTGTGACATTTTTGACCTCATCCCGTGATATGACGTTTTTGTGACATTTTTTACTTCATCCCGCGGTACGACGTTTTTGTGACATTTTTGACATCATTCTGCGGTATGACGTTTTTGAGACATTTTTGATCTTTTTATTACATTTTTGACATGATCCCGCGGTATGACGTTTTTGTGACATTTTTGACCTCTAACCGCGGAATGACGTTTTTGTGACATTTTTGACCTCATCCCGCGGAATAACGTTTTTGTGACATTTTTGACATCATTCCGCGGTATGACGTTTTTCTGACTTTTGTGACGTTTTTCACCTCATACCGCGTTACGACGTTTTTGTGACATTTTTGACCTCATCCCGTGATATGACGTTTTTCGACATTTTTGACCTTTTTGTGCAATTTTTGACCTCATACCGCTGCATGACGTTTTTGTGACTTTTGTGACATTTTTGACCTCATCCCGCGGTATGACGTTTGTGACAATTTTGACCTCATACCGCGGTTTGACGTTTTTGTGAAATTTTTGACCTCATACCGTGGTTTGATGTTTTTGAGACGTGTTTGACCTTTTTGTGACATTTTTGACATCATCCCGCGGTATGACGATTTTGTGACATTTTTGACATACTGCGGTATGACATTTTTGTGACATTTTTGACATCATACCGCGGTATGACGTTTTTGTGACATTTTTGACATCATACTGCGGTATGAAATTTTTGTGACATTTTTGACATCATCCCGCGGTATGACGTTTTTGTGACATTTTTGACAACATTCCGCGTCATGACGTTTTTGTGACATTTTTGACCTCACACCGCGGTATGACTTTTTTGTTACATTTTTGACCATTTTGTGACATTTTTGACCTCATACCGTGGAATGAAGTTTTTGTGACATTTTTGACATCATCCCGCCAAATGACGTTTTTGCGACATTTTTGACGTCATACCGCGGTATGATGTTTTTGTGACATTTTGACCTCATCCCGCGGTATGAAATTTTTGTGACATTTTTGACATAATCCCGCAGTATGATGTTTTTGTGACTTTATTGACAACATTCCGCGGCATGACGTTTTTGTGACATTTTTGACATCATTCTGCGGTATGACGTTTTTGAGAAATTTTTTATCTTTTTATGACATTTTTGACATGATCCCGCGCAATGACGTTTTTGTCACATTTTTGACCTCTAACCGCGGTATGACGTTTTTGTGACATTTTTGACCTCATCCCGCGGTAAGACTTTTTTGTGAAATTTTTGACATCATTCCGCGGTATGAGGTTATTGTGACATTTTTGACCTCATACAGCGGTATGACGTTTTTGCGACATTTTTGACCTTTTTGTGACATTTTTGACATCATTCCGCAGTATGACATTTTTGTGACATTATTGACAACATTCCGCGGCATGACGTTTTTGTGACATTTTTGACCTCATAGCGCGGTATGACGTTTTTGTGACTTTTGTGAGATTTTTGACCTCATACCACGGTATAACGTTTTTGTGACATTTTTGACCTCTTTGTGACATTTTTTACATGATTCCGCGGTATGACGTTTTTGTGACATTTTTGACCTCATACCACGGTATGACGTTTTTGTGACTTTTGTGACATTTTTGACCTCATCCCGCGGTATAACGTTTTTGTGACATTTTTGACCTCATACCGCGGTATGACGTTTTCGTGACGTTTTTGACCTCATACAGCGGTATGACGTATTTGCGACAGTTTTGACCTCATACCGCGGTATGACGTTTTTGTGAAATTTTTTACCTCATACCGCGGTGTGATGTTTTTGAGACGTGTTTGACCTTTTTGTGACATTTTTGACATCATCCCGCGGTATGACGATTTTGTGACATTTTTGACATACTGCGGTATGACATTTTTGTGACATTTTTGACATCATACCGCGGTATGACGTTTTTGTGACATTTTTGACATCATACTGCGGTATGAAATTTTTGTGACATTTTTGACATCATCCCGCGGTATGACGTTTTTGTGACATTTTTGACAACATTCCGCGTCATGACGTTTTTGTGACATTTTTGACCTCACACCGCGGTATGACTTTTTTGTTACATTTTTGACCTTTTTGTGACATTTTTGACCTCATACCGTGGAATGAAGTTTTTGTGACATTTTTGACATCATCCCGCCAAATGACGTTTTTGCGACATTTTTGACCTCATACCGCGATATGACGTTTTTGTGACTTTTGTGACGTTTTGGAACTCATACCGCGGTATGATGTTTTTTTCACATTTTTGACGTCATACCGTGGTACGACGTTTTTGTGACATTTTGACCTCATCCCGCAGTATGATGTTTTTGTGACATTATTGACAACATTCCGCGGCATGACGTTTTTGTGACATTTTTGACATCATTCTGCGGTATGACATTTTTGAGAAATTTTTTATCTTTTTATGACATTTTTGACATGATCCCGCGGTAAGACTTTTTTGTGAAATTTTTGACATCATTCCGCGGTATGAGGTTATTGTGACATTTTTAACCTCATACAGCGGTATGACGTTTTTGCGACATTTTTGACCTTTTTGTGACATTTTTGACCTCATACCGCGGAATGAAATTTTTGAGACATTTTTGACCTTTTTATGACATTTTCGACATGATCCCGCGGTATGACTTTTTTGTGAAATTTTTGACCTTTTTGTGACATTTTTGACATGATTCCGCGGTATGACGTCTTTGTGACATTTTTGACCTCAAACCGCGGTATGAAATTTTTGTGACATTTTTGACATCATCCCGCAGTATGACGTTTTTGTGACATTATTGACAACATTCCGCGGCATGACGTTTTTGTGACATTTTTGACCTCATACCGCGGTATGACGTTTTTGTGACTTTTGTGACATTTTTGACCTCATACCACGGTATAACGTTTTTGTGACATTTTTGACCTCTTTGTGACATTTTTTACATGATTCCGCGGTATGACGTTTTTGTGAAATTTTTGACCTCATACAGCGGTATGACGTTTTTGTGACTTTTGTGACATTTTTGACCTCATCCCGCGGTATAACGTATTTGCGACAGTTTTGACCTCATACCGCGGTATGACGTTTTTGTGACTTTTGTGACATTTTTGACCTCATTCCGCGGTATGACATTTTTGACCTTTTTGTGACATTTTTTACATGATTCCGCGGTATGACGTTTTTGTGACATTTTTGACCTCATACCGCTATATGACGTTTTTGTGATATTTTTGACCTCATACCACGGTATGACGTTTTTGTGACATTTTTGACCTTTTTGTGATATTTCTTACCTCATACCGTGGTATAGCGTTTTTGTGACATTTTTGACCTCATACGGCGGTATGACGTTTTTGTGACATTTTTGACCTCATACCGCGGGATGAATTTTTTGTGACATTTTTGACCTCATCCCGCTGTATTGCGTTTTTGTGACATTATTGACCTTTTTGTGACATTTTTGACATGATTCCGCGGTATGACGTCTTTGTGACATTATTGACAACATTCCGCGGCATGACGTATTTGTGACATTTTTGACCTCATACCGCGGTATGACGTTTTTGTGACTTTTGTGACATTTTTGACCTCATCCCGCGGTATAACGTTTTTGTGACATTTTTGACCTCATACCGCGGTATGACGTTTTCGTGACGTTTTTGACCTCATACCGCGGTATGACGTATTTGCGACAGTTTTGACCTCATACCGCGGTATGACGTTTTTGTGACTTTTGTGACATTTTTGACCTCATTCCGCGGTATGACATTTTTGACCTTTTTGTGACATTTTTTACATGATTCCGCGGTATGACGTTTTTGTGACATTTTTGACCTCATACCGCGGGATGAATTTTTTGTGACATTTTTGACCTCATCCCGCTGTATTGCGTTTTTGTGACATTATTGACCTTTTTGTGACACTTTTTACATGATTCCGCGGTATGACGTTTTTGTGACATTTTTGACCTCATACCGCGGTATGACGTTTTTGTGACATTTTTGACCTCATCCCGCAGTATTACGTTTTTGTGACATTATTGACAACATTCCGCGGCATGACGTTTTTGTGACATTTTTGACTTCATACCGCGGTATGACCGTTTTTGCGACATTTTGTACCTTATACCGCGGTATGACGTTTTTGTGACATTTTTGACCTCATACCGCGGTATAACGTTTTTGTGACATTTTTGACCTTTTTGTGACATTTTTTACATGATTCCGCGGTATGACGTTTTTGTGACATTTTTGACCTCAAAAACGTCATACTGCGGTATGTGACATTTTTTACCTTTTTGTGACATTTTTGACATGATTTCGCGGTATGACGTTTTTGCGACATTTTTGACCTCATGCCGCGGTATGACTTTTCTGTGAAATTTTTCACATCATTCCGCGGTATGACGTTTTTGTGACATTTTTGACCTCATACCGCGGTATGACGTTTTAGTGACGTTTTTGACCTCATACCGTGGTATGACGTATTTGCGATATTTTTGACCTCATATGACGTTTTTGTGACTTTTGTGACGTTTTTGACCTCATTCCGCGGTATTACATTTTTGACCTTTTTGTGACATTTTTTACATGATTCCACGGTATGACATTTTTGTGACATTTTTGACCTCATACCGCGGTGTGACATTTATGAGACATTTTTGATCTTTTTATGACATTTTTGACATGATCCCGCGGTATGACGTTTTTGTGACATTTTTGACCTCATACCGCGGTATGACGTTTTTGTGACATTTTTGACCTCATCCCGCGGAATGACCTTTTTGAGACATTTTTGACATCATACTGCGGTATGACGTTTTTGTGACATTTTTGACAACATTCCGCGGCATGACATTTTTGTGACATTTTTGACCTCACACCGCGGTATGACGTCTTTATGACATTTTTGACCTTTTTGTGACATTTTTGACCTCAAACCGTGGTATGAAGTCTTTGTGACATTTTTGACATCCAGCCGTATGACGTTTTTGCAACATTTTTGACCTCATACCGCGGTATGACGTTTTTGTGACTTTTGTGACGTTTTTGACCTCATCCCGCGGTATGACGTTTTTGTGACATTTTTGACCTCATACCGCGGTATCACGTTTTTGAGACATTTTTGACCTTTTTGTGACGTTTTTGACATCGTCCCGTGGTGTGACGTTTTTGAGGCATTTTTGACCTCATCCCGCGGTATGACGCTTTTGTGACATTTTTGACATCATACATGATTCCGCGGTATGACGTTTTTGTGACATTTTTGACCTCATACCGCGGAATGACTTTTTGGTGAAATTTTTGACCTCATCCCGCGGTATGACGTTTTTGTGACATTTTTGACCTTTTCGTGCAATTTTTGACATCATTCCGCGGTATGACGTTTTTGTGACATTTTTGACCTCATACCGCGGTATGACGTTTTTGTGATATTTTTCAGTTTTTGTGACATTTTTGACCTCAGACCGCGGTATGAAAATTTTGTGACATTTTTGACATCATCCCGCGGTATGACGTTTTTGTGAAATTTTTGACCTCATACCACGGTATGACGTTTTTGTGACATTTTTGACCTTTTTGTGATATTTCTGACCTCATACCGTGGTATATCGTATTTGTGACATTTTTGACCTCATACGGCGGTATGACGTTTTTGTGACATTTTTGACCTTATGCCGCGGTATGACTTTTCTGTGAAATTTTTGACCTTATGCCGCGGTATGACTTTTCTGTGAAATTTTTCACATCATTCCGCGGTATGACGTTTTTGTGACATTTTTGACCTTTTTGTGACATTTTTTACATGATTCCGCGGTATGACGTATTTGCGACAGATTTGACCACAAACCGCGGTATGACATTTCTGTGACATTTTTGACAACATTCCGCGGTATGACGTTTTTGTGACATTTTTGACCTCAGACTGCGGGATGACCTTTTTTGCGACATTTTTGACCTCATTCCGCGGAATGACGTTTTTTTGACATTTTTGACCTCATTCCGCGGAATTACGTTTTTTTGACATTTTTGACCTCATACCGCGGTATGAAATTTTTGTGACATTTTTGACCTCAGACCGCGGTATGACGTTTTTGTGACATTTTTGACCTCAGACCGCGGTATGACGTTTTTGTGAAATTTTTGACCTCATCCCGCGGTATGACCTTTTTCTGAGATTTTTGACTTCATACCGCGTTATTTCGTTTTTGAGACAGTTTTGACCTTTTTGTGCAAGTTTTGACATCATTCCGCGGTATGACCTTTTTTAGCATTTTTGACCTTTTTGTGACATTTTTGACATCATCCCGCGGTATGACATTTCTGTGACATTTTTGACAACATTCCGCGGTATGACGTTTATGTGACATTTTTGACCTCATACCGCGGTATAACGTTTTTGTGAAATTTTTGACCTCATACCGCGGTGTGACATTTATGAGACATTTTTGATCTTTTTATGACATTTTTGACATGATCCCGCGGTATGACGTTTTTGTGACATTTTTGACCTCATACCGCGGTATGACGTTTTTGTGACATTTTTGACCTCATACCACAGAAGGAAATTTTTGTGACATTTTTGACAACATTCCGCGGCATGACATTTTTGTGACATTTTTGACCTCACACCGCGGTATGACGTCTTTATGACATTTTTGACCTTTTTGTGAAATTTTTGACCTCAAACCGTGGTATGAAGTCTTTGTGAAATTTTTGACATCCAGCCGTATGACGTTTTTGCGACATTTTTGACCTCATACCGCGGTATGACGTTTTTGTGACTTTTGTGACGTTTTTGACCTCATCCAGCGGTATGACGTTTTTGTGACATTTTTGACCTCATCCCGCGGAATCACGTTTTTGAGACATTTTTGACCTTTTTGTGACTTTTTTGACATCGTCCCATGGTGTGACGTTTTTGAGGCATTTTTGACCTCATCCCGCGGTATGACGTTTTTGTGACATTTTTGACATCATACATGATTCCGCGGTATGACGTTTTTGTGACATTTTTGACCTCATACCGCGGTATGACGTTTTTGTGATATTTTTGACTTCATACCGTGGTATGACTTTTTTGTGACATTTTTGACATCATCCCGCGGAATTACTTTTTGGTGAAATTTTTGACCTCATCCTGCGGTATGACGTTTTTGTGACATTTTTGACCTTTTTGTGCAATTTTTGACATCATTCCGCGGTATGACGTTTTTGTGACATTCTCGACATCATTCCGCGGTATGACGTTTGTGTGACATTTTTGACATCATTCCGTGGTATGACGTTTTTCTGACATCTTTGACCTCATACCACGGTATAACGTTTTTGTGACATTGTTGACCTCATCCAGCGGTATGACGTCTTTGTGACATATTTTATCTCATACCGCGGTATGACGTTTTTGTGACATTTTTGACCTCATACCGCTGTATGACTATTAAGAGACATTTTTGACCTTTTTGATACCTTTTTGAAATATTTTTGAACTTTCAGTGAAATTTTTTACCTCATACCGCGGTATGACGTTTTTGTGACATTCTTGACATCATCCTGCGGTATGACGTTTTTTTCACATTTTTGACATCATCCCGCGGTATGACGTTTTTGTGACATTTTTGACCTCATGCCGCGGTATGACGTTTTTGAGACATTTTTGGCCTTCTTATGACATTTTTGACGACATCCCGCGGTAAAACGTTTTTGTGACATTTTTGACCTACTACCGCGGTATGACGTTTTTGTGACATTTTTTACCTTTTTGTGACATCTTTGACCTCATACCGCGGTATAATGGTTTTATGACATTTTTGACCTCTTTGTGACATTTTTGACCTCATTCGACGGTATGACGTTTTTGTGAAATCTTTGACCTTTTTGTGACGTTTTTGACCTCATCCCGCGGTATGACGTTTTTGTGACATTTTTGACCTTTTTGTGACATTTTTGACCTCATACTGCGGTATGACGTTTTTGTGATATTTTTGACCTCATACCGCTTTATGACTTTTTTGTGACATTTTTGACCTTTTTGGAACATTTTTGACCTCGTTCCGCAGTATGACGTTTTTGTGACATTTTTGACCTCATCCCGCGGTATGACGTTTTTGTGACATTTTTTACCTCATACCGCGGAATGACGTTTTTGAGACATTTTTGACCTTTTTGTGACATTTTTTACCTCATACCGTGGAATGAAGTTTTTGTGACATTTTTGACATCATCCCGCCGTATGACGTTTTTGCGACATTTTTGACCTAATACCACGGTATAACGTTTTTGTGACATTTTTGACATGATTCCGCGGGATGACGTTTTTGTGACATTTTTTACCTCATACCGCGGTATTACGTTTTTGTGACATTTTTGACCTCATCACGCGGTATAACGTTTTTGTGACATTTTTGACCTCATACCGCAGTATGACATTTTTGTGACATTTTTGACCTCATACCGCGGAATGACGATTTTGAGACATTTTTGACCTTTTTGTGACATTTTTGACGACATTCCGCGGTATGACGTTTTTTTGACATTTTTGACATCATCCTGCCGTATGACGTTTTTGTAACATTTCGTGACTCTTGTGACGTTTTTGACCTCATACTGCGGTATGAAGTTTTCGCGACATTTTTGACCTCATGCCGCGGTATGACGTTTTTGTGACATTTTTGACCTTTTAGTGAAATTTTTGACATCATTCCACAGTATGACGTTGATGTGACATTTTTGACCTTTTTGTGACATTTTTGACATCATTCCGCAGTATGACGTTTATGTGATATTTTTGACATCATTCCACATTCCACAGCATGACGTTGATGTGACATTTTTGACCTTTTTGTGACATTTTTGACATGATTCCGCGGTGTGACGTTTTTGTGACATTTTTGACCTCATACCGCGGTATGCTGTTTTTGTGAAATTTTTGACCTCATACCGCAGTATGACGTTATTGTGACATTTTTGACCTTTTTGTGACATTTTTGACATCATTCCGCAGGATGACGTTTATGTGACATTTTTGACCTCATCCCGCGTCATGACGTTATTGTGACATTTTTAACAACTTCCCGCTGTGTGACGTTTTTGAGGCATTTTTGACATCATCCCGCGGTATGACTTTTATGTGACATTTTTGACCTCATTCCGCGGTTTGACCTTTTTGTGACATTTTTGACCTCATACCGCCGTATAACGTTTTTGTGAAAGTTTTGACCTCATCCCGCGGTATGACCTTTTTTTGAAATTTTTGACCTCATGAAATTTTCGTGACATTTTTGACCTCATACCGCGGTATGATGTTTTCGTGACATTTTTGACCTTTTTGTGACGTTTTTGACATCATACCGCGGTATGACGATTTTGTGACGTTTTTGACCTCATACCGCGGTATGACGTTTTTGTGACATTTTTGACCTCACCTGACGTGTTCGTGACGTTTTTGACCTCATACCGTGCTATGATGTTTTTATGACATTTTTGACCTCATCCCGCGGTATGACGTTTTTGTGACATTTTTGACCTCATCCTGCGGTATGACGTTTTTGTGACAAATTTGATCTTTTTGTGACATTTTTGACCTTCTACCACGGTATGACGTTTTTGTGACATTTTTGACCTCATCCCGCGAAATGACGTCTTTGCGACATTTTTGACATTTTTGTGCAAGTTTTGACATCATTCCGCGCTATGACGTTTTTTTGACATTTTTGACATCATACTGCGGAATGAAATTTTTGTGACATTTTTGACATCATCGCGCGGTATGACATTTTTGTGACATTTTTGACAACATTCCGCGGCATGACGTTTTTGTGACATTTTTGACTTCATACCGCTTTATGAATTTTTTGTGACATTTTTGACCTTTTTCGAACATTTTTGACCTCATTCCGCGGTATGACGTTTTTCACCTGTTTTTGACATTTTTGACATGATCCCGCGGTATGACATTTTTGTGATATTTTTTACCTCATACCGCGGTATGACTTTTTTGTGAAATTTTTGACAACATTCCGCGGTATGACGTTTTTGTGACATTTTTGACCTCATCCTGCGGTATGACATTTTTGTGACAAATTTGATCTTTTTGTGACATTTTTGACCTTCTACCACGGTATGACGTTTTTGTGACATTTTTGACCTCATCCCGCGATATGACGTTTTTGTGACATTTTTGACCTCATCCCGCGAAATGACGTCTTTGCGACATTTTTGACGTTTTTGTGCAAGTTTTGACATCATTCCGCGCTATGACGTTTTTTTGACATTTTTGACATCATACTGCGGAATGAAATTTTTGTGACATTTTTGACATCATCGCGCGGTATGACATTTTTGTGACATTTTTGACAACATTCCGCGGCATGACGTTTTTGTGACATTTTTGACTTCATACCGCTTTATGAATTTTTTGTGACATTTTTGACCTTTTTCGAACATTTTTGACCTCATTCCGCGGTATGACGTTTTTCACCTGTTTTTGACATTTTTGACATGATCCCGCGGTATGACATTTTTGTGACATTTTTTACCTCATACCGCGGTATCACTTTTTTGTGAAATTTTTGACAACATTCCGCGGTATGACGTTTTTGTGACATTTTTGACCTCATCCCGCGATGTGATGTTTTTGTGACATTTTTGACCTCATCCCGCGGAATGACGATTTTGAGACATTTTTGACGTTTTTGTGACATTTTTGACGACATTCCGCGATATGACGTTTTTGTGACATTTTTGACATCATTCCGCGGTGTGACGTTTTTGTGACATTTTTGACATCATACCGTGGTATGACGTTTTTGTGACATTCTTGACCTTTTTGTGACTTTTTTGACATTATCCCGCCGTATGACATTTTTGTGACATTTTTGACTTCATACCGCTTTATGACTTTTTTGTGACATTTTTGACCTTCTTCGAACATTTTTGGCCTCATTCCGCGGTATGACGTTTTTGAGACATTTTTGACCTCATCCCGCGATGTGATGTTTTTGTGACATTTTTGACCTCATCCCGCGGAATGACGATTTTGAGACATTTTTGACGTTTTTGTGACATTTTTGACGACATTCCGCGATATGACGTTTTTGTGACATTTTTGACATCATTCCGCGGTGTGACGTTTTTGTGACATTTTTGACATCATCCCGTGGTATGACGTTTTTGTGACATTCTTGACCTTTTTGTGACTTTTTTGACATTATCCCGCCGTATGACATTTTTGTGACATTTTTGACTTCATACCGCTTTATGACTTTTTGTGTGACATTTTTGACCTTCTTCGAACATTTTTGGCCTCATTCCGCGGTATGACGTTTTTGAGACATTTTTGACCTGTTTTTGACTTTTTTGACATGATTCCGCGGTATGACGTTTTTGTGACATTTTTGACCTCATCCCGCGATGTGACGTTTTTGTGACATTTTTGACCTCACCGCGGAATGACGATTTGAGACATTTTTGACGACATTCCGCGGTATGACGTTTTTTTGACATTTTTGTCCTCATACCGCGGTATGACGTTTTTGTGACTTTTGTGACGTTTTGACCTCATACCGCGGTATGACGTTTTTGTGACATTTTTGACCTAATTCCCGCGGTATGTTTTTTTGACATTTTTGACCTCATACCGCGGTATGACGTTTTTGAGACATTTTTGACCTTTTTGTGACATTTTTGACATCATCGCGCGGTATGACATTTTTGTGACATTTTTGACAACATTCCGCGGCATGACGTTTTTGTGACATTTTTGACTTCATACCGCTTTATGAATTTTTTGTGACATTTTTGACCTTTTTCGAACAGTTTTGACCTCATTCCGCGGTATGACGTTTTTCACCTGTTTTTGACATTTTTGACATGATCCCGCGGTATGACATTTTTGTGACATTTTTTACCTCATACCGTGGTATGACTTTTTTGTGAAATTTTTGACAACATTACGCTGTATGACGTTTTTGTGACATTTTTGACCTCATCCCGCGATGTGACGTTTTTGTGACATTTTTGACCTCATCCCGCGGAATGACGATTTTGAGACATTTTTGACATCATTCCGCGGTGTGACGTTTTTGTGACATTTTTGACATCATACCGTGGTATGACGTTTTTGTGACATTCTTGACCTTTTTGTGACTTTTTTGACATCATCCCGCCGTATGACATTTTTGTGACATTTTTGACTTCATACCGCTTTATGACTTTTTTGTGACATTTTTGACCTTCTTCGAACATTTTTGGCCTCATTCCGCGGTATGACGTTTTTGAGACATTTTTGACCTGTTTTTGACATTTTTGACATGATTCCGCGGTTTGACGTTTTTGTGACATTTTTGACCTCATCCCGCGATGTGACGTTTTTGTGACATTTTTGACCTCATTCCGCGGTATGACGTTTTTTAGACATTTTTGACCTGTTTTTGACACTTTTGACATGATTCCGCGGTATGACGTTTTTGTGACATTTCTGACCTCATCCCGCGATGTGACGTTTTTTTGACATTTTTGTCCTCATACCGCGGTATGACGTTTATGTGACTTTTGTGACATTTTGACCTCATACCGCGGTATGACGTTTTGTGACATTTTTGACCTAATTCCCGCGGTATGTTTTTTTGACATTTTTGACCTCATACCGCGGTATCACGTTTTTGAGACATTTTTGACCTTTTTGTGACATTTTTGACATCATCCCGCGGTGTGACGTTTTTGAGGCATTTTTGACCTCATCCCGCGGTATGAAATTTTTGTGACGTTTTTTACCTCATACCGCGGTCTGACTTTTATATGAAATTTTTGACATTTTTGTGACATTTTTTGCTTCAGACCGCTTTCTGATTTTTTTGTGACATTTCTGTCTTCATCCCGCTGTATGACGTTTTTGTGACCTTTTTGACCTTATTCTGAGATTTATGACCTCATACTGCGGTATGAAATGTTTGTGACATTTTCGACATCATCCCGCGGTATGACGTTTTTGTGACATTTTTGACAACATTCCGTGGCATGACGTTTCTGTGACATTTTTGACATCATCCCGCGGTATGATATTTTTGTGACATTTTTGACAACATTCCGCGGTATGACGTTTTTGTGACATTTTTGACCTCAGACTGCGGTATGACCTTTTTTGCGACATTTTTGACCTCATACCGCGGTATGAAATTTTTGTGACACTTTTGACCTCAGACCGCGGTATGACGTTTTTGTGAAATTTTTGACCTGATCCCGCGGTATGACCTTTTTCTGAGATTTTTGACCTCATACCGCGTATTACGTTTTTGAGACAGTTTTGACCTTTTTGTGCAAGTTTTGACATCATTCCGCGGTATGACGTTTTTGTGACATTTTTGACCTTTTTGTGACATTTTTGACATCATTCCGCAGTATGACGTTTTTGTGAAATTTTTGACCTCATACCGCGGTATGACCTTTTTCTGAGATTTTTGACCTCATACCGCGTTATTTCGTTTTTGAGACAGTTTTGACCTTTTTGTGAAAGTTTTTACATCATTCCGCGGTATGACCTTTTTTTTTAGCATTTTTGACCTTTTTGTGACATTTTTGAAATCATTCCGCAGAATGACGTTTATGTGACATTTTTGACCTCATACCGCGGTATAACGTTTTTGTGACATTTTTGACCTCATACCGCGGTGTGACATTTTTGAGACATTTTTGACCTTTTTGTGACCTTTTTGACATCATCCCGCGGAATGACATTTCTGTGACATTTTTGACAACATTCCGCGGTGTGACGTCTTTGTGACATTTTTGACCTCAGACTGCGGTATGACCTTTTTTGCGACATTTTTGACCTCATTCCGCGGAATGACGTTTTTTTGACATTTTTGACCTCATTCCGCGGAATGACGTTTTTTTGACATTTTTGACCTCATACCGCGGTATGAAATTTTTGTGACATTTTTGACCTCAGACCGCGGTATGACGTTTTTGTGAAATTTTTGACCTCATACCGCGGTTTGACTTTTATGTGACATTTTTGACCTTTTTGTGACATTTTCGACCATTTTGTGACGTTTTTGACCTCAGACGTCGGTATGACGTTTTTGTGACATTTTTGACCTCATACCATTGTATTACGTTTTTGTGACATTTTTGACTTTTTTGTGACATTTTTGACATCATCCCGCGGTGTGACGTTTTTGAGGCATTTTTGACCTCATCCCGCGGTATGACTTTTATGTGACATTTTTGACCTCATACCGCGGTATAACGTTTTTGAGACATTTTTGACCTTTTTGTGGCATTTTTGACATCATCCGGCGGTATGACGTTTTTGTGACATTTTTGACCTTTTTGTGACATTTTTGACATCATCCCGCCGTATGACGTTTTTGTGACATTTTTATCCTCATCCCGCGGTATGACGTTTTTGTGACATTTTTGACCTCACACCACGGTATCACGTTTTTGAGACATTTTTGACCTTTTGGTGACATTTTTGACTTCATCCCGCGGTATGACGTTTTTGTGACATTTTTGACCTCACCTGACGTGTTCGTGACGTTTTTGACCTCATACCGTGGTATGATGTTTTTATGACATTTTTGACCTCATCCCGCGGTATGACGTTTTTGTGACATTTTTGACCTCATCCTGCGGTATGACGTTTTTGTGACAAATTTGATCTTTTTGTGACATTTTTGACCTTCTACCACGGTATGACGTTTTTGTGACATTTTTGACCTCATCCCGCGATATGACGTTTTTGTGACATTTTTGACCTCATCCCGCGAAATGACGTCTTTGCGACATTTTTGACGTTTTTGTGCAAGTTTTGACATCATTCCGCGCTATGACGTTTTTTTGACATTTTTGACATCATACTGCGGAATGAAATTTTTGTGACATTTTTGACATCATCGCGCGGTACGACATTTTTGTGACATTTTTGACAACATTCCGCGGCATGACGTTTTTGTGACATTTTTGACTTCATACCGCTTTATGAATTTTTTGTGACATTTTTGACCTTTTTCGAACATTTTTGACCTCATTCCGCGGTATGACGTTTTTCACCTGTTTTTGACATTTTTGACATGATCCCGCGGTATGACATTTTTGTGATATGTTTTACCTCATACCGCGGTATGACTTTTTTGTGAAATTTTTGACAACATTCCGCGGTATGACGTTTTTGTGACATTTTTGACCTCATCCTGCGGTATGACGTTTTTGTGACAAATTTGATCTTTTTGTGACATTTTTGACCTTCTACCACGGTATGACGTTTTTGTGACATTTTTGACCTCATCCCGCGATATGACGTTTTTGTGACATTTTTGACCTCATCCCGCGAAATGACGTCTTTGCGACATTTTTGACGTTTTTGTGCAAGTTTTGACATCTTTCCGCGCTATGACGTTTTTGTGACATTTTTGACATCATTCCGCGGTGTGACGTTTTTGTGACATTTTTGACATCATACCGTGGTATGACGTTTTTGTGACATTCTTGACCTTTTTGTGACTTTTTTGACATTATCCCGCCGTATGACATTTTTGTGACATTTTTGACTTCATACCGCTTTATGACTTTTTTGTGACATTTTTGACCTTCTTCGAACATTTTTCGCCTCATTCCGCGGTATGACGTTTTTGAGACATTTTTGACCTGTTTTTGACATTTTTGACATGATTCCGCGGTATGACGTTTTTGTGACATTTTTGACCTCATCCCGCGATGTGACGTTTTTGTGACATTTTTGACCTCACCGCGGAATGACGATTTGAGACATTTTTGACGACATTCCGCGGTATGACGTTTTTTTGACATTTTTGTCCTCATACCGCGGTATGACGTTTTTGTGACTTTTGTGACGTTTTGACCTCATACCGCGGTATGACGTTTTTGTGACATTTTTGACCTAATTCCCGCGGTATGTTTTTTTGACATTTTTGACCTCATACCGCGGTATGACGTTTTTGAGACATTTTTGACCTTTTTGTGACATTTTTGACATCATCGCGCGGTGTGACGTTTTTGAGGCATTTTTGACCTCATCCCGCGGTATGATCTTTTTGTGACGTTTTTGACCTTCTACCACGGTATGACGTTTTTGTGACATTTTTGACATCATCGCGCGGTATGACATTTTCTGGACATTTTTGACAACATTCCGCGGCATGACGTTTTTGTGACATTTTTGACTTCATACCGCTTTATGAATTTTTTGTGACATTTTTGACCTTTTTCGAACATTTTTGACCTCATTC